>JAPWLS010001452.1:0-47246 GCA_028551675.1 Tineola bisselliella
AAGCTAGTAATAATATAACATTGTAAACAATCGACAACCCTAATTGCAATATAAAACAAATGAATGGATATATCTCTGTCCCGCTCACACTACCGTTGCATTCACCATAGAACTGGGTTAACGTGTCAGTCGTGACGTCATCGCAACTACGTCACGGGCTCCCTCCCATAGTTGAATTGCGTGGATTAACATTTGTATTGTATTTTGTATCTATATTATTCAGTTACTGTTACGAATTATTTATTTATTTATATTTACGAATGTAACTGTCATTTTTGATATTAGAATTGTCTGTTAGATCAAAGACGTATACGAAAATGAATAATGTTTAATTGAAAAACAGATGATTTCATTTTTACATGCTCTTTTGACAAGAAGGTTTTACGTGTGAATTAAAATTTTATAATTTCTTATTGGGTTCTTGCCCGAATACTCGACATTGGCAGATTGTCTTTAATAGACATCTGAGGTCATTTATAAAAGAAGAAGAAGAAGAAGACCAAATTGCCCAAGGCTTATTACAGAATTATTGATTATATGAGCGATGGAAATGCGTGGTTAAACTAGTGTTTGAGCTTGACTTACTGTTGGCTTACTAGAAGGATTATTACTAATTTTTTTTACTGTATTTTTTTTTAAATGTTGTATAGGTAGCTATATTATTTTTTTATTTAATTTTTTTTATATATTTTTATATACATACTATTGGACATATACATGTATTTTATATACATATATGTTATTAATTTGACATTTATTGTAACCACTGTGTAATATGATTTATAAATTGTTATTCACTTTTTTTTCTGAATTAAAATTCAGTTTTTTTTATTATTATTACTTTATGTACAGGCTATGATTGACGAGTTTCTTGTGATATTCTTCTCGCCATACGCCTTCCCGAAGTCACGATAGAGTCTAACGATGAGCAAGTGCACGCCTTTAGTGCCTATGCTAATAAACGATTTTCATTTCATTTCATAAATATTAATTAGCGTGTATTTCTCAAGACACGAGCGAAAAATAAATATTACATATATAAAAAAAAACATTATTCTAAATTAAAATAAAAAACCTTTTAGGCTCTTGCGCATAGTCGGATCGGAATCTACGAGATTTCCGTAAGGCATATGACGAGAAGAAATCACAAGAAACTTGCCAATCATAACCTGTACAATACAATGTTAGTAGATACAATTCTTGCTTAGCTTTAACTAAGCATCTATAAAAAAATACAATTACAATAATACCCCGCTTTACGAGGTTTCACTATAACGTGAAATTCAAATTTCGCGCTCAATTGCCCCGCATTACGCGAAAGAGTGCGTATAAGCATAATGTAGTCATCAACTTCTCTATGGTCGCGGGAATTTCAATTAACGCGATTTTTTGCTGAACGTATCCCTCGCGTAAAGCGGGGCATTACTGTATTGGGTACTTAATTTGCAAGTCAATATTGTATTTTTATAAGAACCGTTAATATCTTCAATAAAATAACGATTACTGAAATAAAAAACAATTATAAATATAAAATCAACGCCGTAAGAAACAAATACCAAAAAACAGAACCTTCCAAAACAACTCGAACGAAGCGAAAAATACTGCGCAAAAAAAGTCCGCAGCAGTTGTTTTTTTTAACGAGAGATGTTTCATTTTCCTCAGTATCACAAAACGGAGGTCGTGGAAACGAGAGGTAGGTCTGAAAACAAAGGGCACGACAGCACGCCATCTACAGGGCGTATCCGAAATTTACAGGAAAACATATTTTCGCAGGGAAAGGATTGACACGTAAATGTGAATTGTATATATCGATTCTGTTTTGTTTTTTATTTTTTTAGTTTACAATTGTGGACTCAAACAAATGACTTGAAACCCTTTTTTATTATATTTTTAAATACATATATCAGCGGTTCTGAAACTTTTTTGGCGAAGGAAAAAGCCTTAATATAATTATAAAAAACTGACCTATATGTATTTATGAATAATCATGTTGCAATGTAATATTATGTAATATTTAGTTGGAATATTTAGACGTAACCTTATAATCTCCCCTTATAAACTCGTTAATCATAGCCTGTGTATAAATATATGGACAAAAATCCCTGTTATTTTATACTTAGGTGCATAATTCAATAACCTATTACTGATGTAGGAAGTATTTATATATGTCAGCCATTCTCAAAGTGTGTTCCGTGGAACCCTAGGGCTAAAATACTGGAAAAAATACCTACCAAAGGGAGATTATAAGGTTACATTTAAATATTCCAATTAAATATTACGTAATATTACATTGCAATATGATTATTCATAAATATATATATAAATTATTTTTTTATAATTATATTAAGGCTTTTTCCTTCGCCAAAAAAGTTTGAGAACCGCTGGTCTAAAATATGACGAAACTGAGACAGTCCTTCTGTGCTAAAATTGGATTCAATACTGTTGTACTAGTATTTCTGTTTAAACCTGTGTATATATATGTAATGCATTTATTATATTATCAGAACTAGTGTGCGCAATTTATATAGTTAGTCGGATTGTTGATTGGTCCCACAGGAGAGTGTGGGAAATTCTGTATTTCTTTATGTATATGTGTATAAAATATTATTATTATTATTTACTATGTGGTGCCTCAATTTGCATTGTTACTCCTATATAGTGGTGATAAAAGGGGGATGAAATAAATATGTTTAGTTGTAAAAAATAAAATCTGTAGTACCAGTTGCCTCAGGCTTGAGGTTGGCTTTAGTTGAGGATCCCAAGACTGTACGAATGACAAAAAGGTTAAGTTAGAGTTAGCTGATTAAGTACAATTATATATATAACTTGTCTTTTCTTTTAAATTGTTTATATAACTTGTCTTTTTTACATATAATTTGCTTTAGTTTGAATAAAATATTTAAATCAGATTTAATGTATAACGCTTGCAGTTGCTGCTTTAAGTTTAAATAAGTAGAAAATGGAGGAACAACTAAGAATTTGTTTTATTGAGAATTGTGTAGAATGAACAATTACCAATAATTCTGTAGTAAAATGTTATTGAATACAATTTATTAAGTGACAAGTTTATGAATTTTCTTGTAAATATTGAGTAAAATAGTGAAATTATGTGAAAAATTAGTTTATTACAGTGTTTTATATCTAAATAGTGGTATAAAACTAGGTAAAACATGGAGCAAAATGCACAATACTATGAAATCGTGATTTTTTTTTGTTGTTTTGTACATTATTCGGAATTTTAAAAGTCTAGCAATACATTTTCAAGTTTTAGAAGTGGTAATGATGTTTATTTGATATAAAATCGCTTATATTAGAAATTAATACAGGCCAAAATTCATGTGACACGATGCTAAACCCTAGTCGTGGCATATACTATGGTATATTAAACTTAGGACATTATGTAGTAAATTCAGTTTTGAATTGTAACAAATTTTAAGTTTACATTATATTGCTTTCCTTTCTCATTTCTCTGATTTACGAAGATATCGAACTAAAACACGCCAATGTCGTGAATCGTAAACGCAAAAAGAAAACATGTAAATATTTTATTTACAGGTAGTCCCTGTTATTTTGACATTGGCCTCCAAACGGAATCGATAACAAATTTTGTAAGATTTGTTGTAGCGATATTCTATTAAATACTCACATTGTGTGACAGGAAAGTTGTAGGAAATACTAAGGAGTACAAGAAAACTACACTTGAAAACAAAAACACTGATCAGAATATACTAAAAATTGAAGAAAAACTAACACAGATCACCGCTCATCGGCCACCCATCTTGCCTCTTGTCAAACTAACTGAACGGGGTTGCCCGTTAAGAAAAACAAATGCTTTAAATTAAATTTTATTTTATACTCCAAATACTGAAGTTATGTTTTCGGTCAATTTTATCTGATCCTATGTTTAGCAACTTGTAAATACGCCTACGAATGAATTCCTTAAAATATATTTTAATCATTACATACGCTCCTATTATTACGATTGCTACTAAAAAACCACATAGTTTCGAACAAAATGCTGCAGTATGTTTACGAAGGGAAATTATTCGGAAATTTGTTTTGTCAACTGCTGACTCTGAACTAGTTGAATTTATTTCGGGCATATCTGTAAGATAATATTATCATGAAACATATATTATCTAATTCAAAAGAAATTAAATAAACTCACTGTTTTACTTATTATTTCTTCTCCAAACCTCAACTGTAGAAATTTAAACCTTAAGTATTATGACACCAGTAAAATGTTTCAAATATGTTACTGACAAATAGTGTTGTGTTGTTTGTGTAATTGAATAGTATATTCACAGTTCAAGTTTTTTTTATAATATAGAAAAACTTTTGTGTAATATAAAATTTGTGAAATGTAATTGATATTAACTTATTTGTCTAAATATAATATCAATTATAACTATCACGTTACAACAATCCTGACGCTGAATATCACAAAATAAAATCTTTAAGAAAAATATTCATTCGCAATAATAAATTTTGCAATATTTCTGATATGATCATATTATTAACTTCAAAAATAAACTATATGAATAGATACAATAATTTCTATTATTTAATTAAGAGCTGATAGAAGCGTCTTGCTCCTGCTTATGCTAGCTAGTCCATTCATTGAAATATTCTTCTATGATTATTCAAAAAATAAATTATTTAACGAATATAAAATTTAGTGTTTTGCAGTGCCACCTAGTGAACAATGGAATAATTGTTACATATATTGGTTTCACATGATGTCTGTTTTAGTTATACTATTATTAACTAGATGGCGCTAGACGATATATACTTGACCTAATCGTGACCTAGACCCTGACAAAAACAATCCACCGACCACTCAAAACAGGCGATGGAGAAAGCATTGAAATATATCTTGAGAATTGAATCCCAAACCAAATGGAACGTGAGTACTGAACATTTCACAAGTATATAGGAAGAAAAGGTCAAGTCTTGCAGTGGGCTGGTAAGACAGGATTTTCATAATTTATTCTTTTATAAATAATTATTAGTAAATAATTTGACGTCTGAAACCTACAACTTTTTGCCTTTGAGTTAGTCGGCAAACGGCTGTTTTTTGTATTACCATTAATTTTCTTCAGAGGGCGCTTCTTAGTGGATTTTAGACTTCCGAATGGACGTGATTATAACTAAAAAAAAACAATTTAAAAGTATCTTACTTATCTTATCCTTGTTTCAGTGAATGTAACCCACGTACAGATTATGTTTGGATTACCTTGAATGCATTCATATAGGCTGAAGCATATATTTTATATATTTATTTAAGAAAAGTACATTTTATGAAATATAAAATATCATAAATTATTTTCATTGCAAACTATACAATTTATCAGTTTCGTATTAACATTTTTTTTAAATTATTATTCTTATTGATTTCAATTTTATAGTATTTTCAGTATCTTTAAAATATTTCAAAGTCCTTTAAAAGTCATTAAGAGAGTATTTACATAAATTTACTAGAGAATACAGCTGCAACAAGACTCCTACGATTACGTTATTAGTCCATCGGGCTAATGCCTTCCTTATATCTATTTGGTTCTTGTTTTTATTTTATTTTCATTATGTAAGATCTAATGTATTTTTGTTATTCTATTAGAAGTGTAGTATCTATCCCTTTATTACCTTGAGCATGACGTCCTATCCTATAATTGAAATTTCATTTAGTTTATATAATAGTAGTCCTTTTTATAATATATAGTCATAATGTAATTTTGTAGGTTATAATATATCTATATTTTTGTTATTTCATCGCCACTAAGTACCAGGAGATAATACTGCTAGTAAATTCTAAGCGTTACACTTTGAGAGAATGGAATTCACACGTGTACCGGACTGCCTTGAGCGACCTTGTTTAATAATTTATACGATGTTTTATTGTGAGTTATATTTTGCTTATCAATATTTCTTAATGACTGGGATGTTGAAAAGTTGCTACCATAGTTCGTCGTCCATGTTACTAATGCATGCGCTAGAAACGAATGCATCTTTACATAATATATTATTTCTATTAATTACAGCAAAGTGTATCGTAAAAGTTGCAGCGTATTTCAGTGAATGCATAATATTAGCGCCTAAATTGACCTTGCAAGCCTACAATTTCTTTGTTGCAATTTTGTATCACCTACATTTGTTCAATTATCATTTTTATTATACACGTTTAAATTGTAGTTTTATTGTAAAAAACTCTATATTTCTACGCGTCATATTTTATTTACTGAACTTACAAGGTGTACTTGTATCAATAAAATGTATTAATTGTATCAGATTTATTTTTAAAAGTTTAAACATATTCGACAGGAATTGATACTGGTCGAAATATTCCGCGACAGTCAGGCTGTTTTGTTACCACCCGCCTTCAGAGGGCGCTTTACCTTTGTTTCATATACAAATTTTTGATAACAGTTATGTCTCATATAGTTTTCTTAAAACCTTTTAAAATGTGGGAGGTTCCCACGCCCCACCTGGTACGTTTCGCCAACGGTACACATCGTGAAAACTGTACGCTTAAATTAGCTCGTAGTTATGGAAGCAAAACACTTCTTGAGTGTGAAAATTTCATCATCATGATTTCCATAACTACCCTCTAAACCAGGGGTCGGCAGCCTGTTTGTCCTTAAGGGCGCAATACTAAATTTGAAAATCACCGAGGGCGCATATTTTACAAATCTGTCCACATGCCTATTCTAAACTCAACTGACTACTTGCTGTATATCGCCGTTGACAAGAGTAAGTAAATCGCTCTGGCTATCATACATTTACATTAGTCCAGCGAGGGCGCATTAAAAATCGATCTAAACATAACAATATTTAAGAAATAGTTACCCTTTCAAGAGCACCACTCTTTATTCATTGTGACGTATGCTTATTATGTATATATTAAAATACATAATTATGTTTATGAATGAACGAAATAGATAAGTCCCTATCGACCTTTTAACAGCTGATAGTGCGTTCTTCGTAAAATTGTGTTATACATATTAACTAGTATTAAATATACAACTGCTTTTATCTAGAGATTAATTACTAGGTTTATAGCTCATTGCTGTTTCCTTATTTCTAGTACATCTAAATGTATTGAGATATTATTATATTATTATTAAGAATAAAAACACGTAACTGGGTAAAAAGGACAAATATTTTGTTATAGTAAAATAGTAATCGATTAATAATTATCTATGGTCTTGTATTGTAACCTGACTCTATGGTTAACCTGAGTGTTGGGTTGTTGTAACGTGTCATATCAGTACAGTCTATTGAATATATGCATCTGAACTTATCCAGTTATTTTATTTCAATCACCATATAATATATTTCACCAGCAATATTGAATAGAACCTATCTGTGTGGTCCACTTTGGGATTTGATCTAACTTTAATTCATGTGGACTATAATTTATTGATTGTTAATTACTTCTATTATATAAATCAATTTGTAAAGGTTTCTTAAGTAATATCGCGTAATTAATAAAATTGTTTATTTTATTAATTTTTTAATAAAGTACAGTCGACAATCTTCAAATGGATACAGATTGGACTTTGAACTTGAAGAAACGATCACTAGAAAGAGATAACTATATTTTTATCGTGTGCGAAAGGGATGCAGATATCTCCTTTGCCGTTCACGACACAGCGATCGATTCTCTTTCTACAAAAACTGTATCCATTTGAAAATCGTTTTAGTACAAACTTTTTAATAAACATCAATTCGTATTAATTCGTTAAACTGGACTCAAAATGTTGTTGCCCCTGATAGCTACTTAAAAAACACAATCGGTTGCACTTTATTTTTAGGTATAAAAGTATAATAATACGAATTGTTTACAAACAATACGGATATCAATCTAAAGATAACCTTTGTGTTAAATGACAAGTTAAATTTATAAAAAAAAATTGTGCGTGGTATTTTTTTATGATTTGTATAATGAACTACTAAAAAATAGATCACATGACACTTGGAGTTTGTTTTCCCATATTGAACCTAAGACGATTTCTATTTGAAACGGTATTTTAGTGGAGCGACGTATTTAAGCGTATATTCTATACTCAAGTAATGATTCTAGGCTCGAGCGTTGTTTTTGAGTTACAAGCTATGATTGACGAGTATGGCTTTCCGAAATCTCGTAGATCAGCGGTTCTCAAACTTTTTTGTGAAGGAAAAAGCTTTAATATAATTATAAAAAACTGATTTATAGGTATGTATTTATGAATAATCATATTGCAATGTAATATTACGTAATATTTAGATGTAACCTTATAATCTCCCTTTGGTAGGTATTTTTTGCAGTATTTTAGCCCTAGGGTTCCGCGGAACACACTTTGAGAATGGCTGTGGTAGATTATTACTATGCATAAGAGCCTATGGAAAATAAAGATTTTTTATTTTGATCACGGGGTTAAGTTTCAGTTAATGGGAGGAGTGCATTCGCGTCTTTAAGTTATTATAGCGAAGGGTGGATATTACAGGAGATTAGTAAAAATAAGGTTTCAAGTTTGAAGGTTCTATGTTCGTATTGTACTATTTATCTAGCTATGGTTATGTCTAGCTGTGGTTGCACCGCGGATCTGATCTAATTTTAATTCTTGTGAATTATGTATTATTGAGAATTATGTGACTTATGTAATGTTATTTACTTTTATTTTCTGAATGAAAATTCAGTTTTTTTTGTTAATTATTTTATGTACAGGCTACGATTGGCGAGTTTCTTGTGGTCTTCTTCTCGTCATACGCCTTTCCGATGCCATTGTAGATTCTGACGATGAGCAAACGCATGCCTTTAGTGCCTATGCTAATAAACGATTTTCATTTCATTTCATTTCATATGAAGTTAAACTAGTAAATGTTTCACTTACAATGTATTATTCCAGAATATCGTGTTAACATGTAAGCGGGTCGTGCGTCGTTGTTGTGGCCTCGTGGGACCGCTAGGTGATCTTAAAATCGGTCACATTCGGGTCGTAATACCGTTCAAATCCTGCCTCTAGCCTAATCCACACATTCACTATTTATTTACACTACAATATAAAAAAAGAAGTTAATATATGGACTTAACATTGGATCCATTCATAAAGCGAAACAATTAATTAAGCAACACCTCCTTACTCTAAATTATGACGAAACTGAGACAGTCCTCCTGTGTCAGTCATAGGAAGACCTAAATTTCCATGTTGTTTCTGTATTTCTGTTTATACTTGTGTATATATATTATGTATTGTATGTATTTATCATCAGAAATTCCCTTCCAACTAT
Organism: Tineola bisselliella; assembly: GCA_028551675.1. Classification (NCBI taxonomy): domain Eukaryota; kingdom Metazoa; phylum Arthropoda; class Insecta; order Lepidoptera; family Tineidae; genus Tineola; species Tineola bisselliella. The sequence continues at coordinate 9,268 of JAPWLS010001452.1, forward strand.
TCTATTATATTCTTATATATCCTAGTGTGCGCAATTTTTATATAGTCAATCAGATTGGTGATCGGTCCCACAGGACAGTGTGGGAACCAGCGGTGAATCTTGATGTATATACGTATAAATTGTAAATAAAGTATTATTATTATTATGTAGAAAACATTTGCAATTTGAACATCTGCATTGCATTGCATTGCGGGTAGTTACCGCATGCGTGTTAAATGATAAATAAGACGGTTTAACGGCTTAACGGTTTTTATTAACCTTTAACTGCTGAGGTGCGTTTTGAGAATTTAAAATTTTTGAATTACTCTAATTGGTAGTTGATTTGTTGATTTTTAAAATAATTTTATTTATTCTTGCTGATTTATGATCTCATGTGATTTTTAAACTTTGAAATGATAGTTAATTATATACAAATAAATTATAAAAAAAATATTTTATTTTATTTAAATACATTCACTGAAGCTAGATATTAACACACATATATACGGTTCAAGCACACATATATATATCTGAGGCCCCCGCGTCAGTGTTTACGTGAAATTAAATCCACCTCAGCGGGCTTATCACGAATTTTAGTCTGGCTTTCGAACCGAGTTCGCTCCAAGCGTTTTGTATGGAAATTGGAGCAGCGCCACCGCGTGCGGATTTGGAACTACAATATTTTAGATACTTTTTGTTAATTTTCGAACGTCTCGATCTTTCGTTCATTTGATAGATTGCTGGTGCTCGTTAGTCGTTAGTAAAAATTCATGATCTCGATTGCTAACGGATCCGTTTTACTTGTGACAGCTCGATTCGAAAGCCAGACTAAATTCGGGATAAGCCCCATAGCAGCTAAAGGTTAAAAACATCAATCCGTGAGAAATAAACAGAGCAGTTGTGACGTTTCGTTATCACTGTCTACCCCAATTGTTATAAACACATGTTTATTTATAATTACAAAGATAACTATTTAATCTAGATATCTTGGTTTGCATGTCAAAGTCGCAGCGACCGAGAGAGCGGGCAACGCACTTGTTTGTTAAGAACCCGTATGACCCCTCGGATCAACGTACATATATAGTATATAAACGCGTGTAACAAGCACACGTTGCTAAGTTCGCTTGCATTTGTTTTTTTAAATTTATTTATTTATTTTATCACATTCACTTACATGGTCTTACAGTCAATTCCAATACACCATGCAAGGACGAGTCAATTAGAAAATACAATAATAGCATAAAAATAATAATAATAACCTAATAATGACAATAACTAAACAAAAAAGTCTCAAAATATGATTTACTTATGTTGGTAGATCGCATGTTTAAAATAAATAAATTCTTTATTGCAAAAAAAATTTTTGAAGTGAAACTTCTTTAGAATCGTTGTGATTTCAAACCGGATGTAACGCGGATGCATGTAACGGAAATGCGACATGTTCTGACGTTTCGCGCGCGAATTTCAAAATTTGTTTTTGCGATATCTCGACAACCGATGACGTCAGCGCGACCGCGTAAAGGGTTATTCTGATCGAAATTTGGAGGCCTATTCGATTTTTTTTTTATGATTTTGGATGGCGAGGGGGTGTGGAGGGGAGGGGGGGGGGGGGGAATCGGCGGCGGCTCGCGCCGACCTTCGGTCGACGCTCGATTTATGGCTATATGTCTTACGTAGATCGCGATTTTTGGTGGATGACGGAGGTGGGGGAGGGGAGGGGAGGGGGGGGGGGGGGGGAATTGATTGCGGCTCGCGTCGACCTTCGGTCGACGCTCGCCTTTATGACTATATCCCTTAAGTGGATCGCGATTTTTGATACAAGGGTGAGGGGGAAGAGGGGGGGGGGGGGGGGGGGGTCCGCCGCTCGCCTTATTGGCTGTATCTCCGAAAGTAAACGTCCGATATAGTTCGTGTAAACGACAATCTTGGCCAGAATCATAAGCTCTTTCAAGATCTGAAAAAATTTTTCAGGATTTTTTTCAGGAACCGAAATTTTTTTTTCCGTATTCTATTTTAAAAAACTAATCTATGTAAAAGTCAAGAGGCTCCGAAGGCACCCCACTAAAAAAAAATTAAAATAAAATTAAAATATGGAACTTGAGCAATAAATTATGTAATTATGTTAAATAAAATATCTTTTAAAATTAATCAAAATACTTTCATTTTTAAACGAATAAACTTTGTAATTATCCTACCCTTGGTATATATATTCATCTCATTCTTTTCTCGATTTACTGAAGTTTCACTTCTATCGTGTATGAATCGCACACACACCTTTTTGTTTTTTTTTCACATAGGCGAGCGTAATGCCGTCGACATTATCTACCAGCTAACCTTTGTCGGTTTGAGCGGTGATATTTGGTGCAATATATACCCATATATTAACATAACTGTTTTTTTAATAACTTTTTATAAATTTGATAAACCGCCTCCAGTCGAACATCCTGTTTGATTCGTTCTTAATCTAAAATAAATTTTAAAATATCTATGAGTCGATTAGCGATTGTCAGGGTTTTAATTTAGACATTATTTAGTATATGGAGTTGACATTCAATTAATTTTTACGTTACTTTATAGTGATTTTAACACATCATTATATTCAATATTTTAATTGTATTTTTGATATTGAGTTAGATATATATTTTAAAAAATACAGGTCTTAAAGTTGTACTGAATCATTTCATTATACCAGCCATTCTCAGTGTGTTCCGCGGAACCCTAGGGCTAAAATACTGCAAAAAATACCTACCAAAGGGAGATTATAAGGTTACATCTAAATATTCCAACTAAATATTACGTAATTACATTGCGATATGATTATTCATAAATACATATAAATCAGTTATTTTTTAATTATATTAAAATTTTGCCAAAAAAGCAAATAAAATGTACGATTTTATTTTTGAAAGAATCTTTTTTAAAATCTATAATTTATTTCTCGTGCAAGCTTCTCTATTATATTTAAGTCAATGGTTTCTACTTTTCGAGGTAACAGAACGAAGAAAGAAAATAAAACACAAACCTGTTTAATATGTTTATCACTTTTTTATTATTTATTTTTATTTATTTTTTTTTCACAACATTTTATTTATTTTTTCTGTAAAATTTACAATAGCTTAAAACCTTTCACAAATATAGTTAATTATGTATTTTATAATAAGAAAGAGCGTCACAGCGCTTTTTTTATGAATAGGCAACTTAATCATAAAATAAAATTAATTCCATTAAAACCAATCACTACAATATGCACACGATTAAATTGATAATTAATTAACCTTATTAATCATTCAAATTAAAAGGAACAAAATTAAATCTATTTGCAGCTTATATTTCGCTGAATACGTTAACAAAAAATGCTACAAGCTACACGAATATAACTAAAATGCTCTGCATATTGCCCGCGATTGGTGTTTTAACTTATACTAAAAGCTTAAAAATACAAATTAAGGCGTTGTATCATCCTTGTAGAGAGTCTGAAGTTTTGAAACAAGCTTTGAAGATGAGCGAGACAGACGCATTCAGCGGGAAAAGGATAACGCTATCCCTGTTGAATATTGACCCCTATCCTTGTCTTTCTTTAACAGATATAAGAAAGCATTTGTATTTATTCATAGAACAGGGGATACAGATAAAACAGAACGCAAGACATATTGGCAAGCGATTCGAAAATTAAAATTTGACATACAGTTCGAAATTTAAATTTTGTTTTGTGTTTTTTTTTAAATAAATGCTAGGCATTGGATGAACAAAAATCATGTGCTAATCTTAGAAATAAACTTAAATATTACACAATATTGTTGGTAACTGCGGAATAAAATAATCTACATTAAATATTAATCATAGACTTACAAACGAGAGAATAAAGTTTACAATTTGAAACAGACTTTATTTCGGAAGCATTCAATTTTTAAAGGGAAAACGCACAACCAGAGAACGTTATACAAAATTCATATTTGCAATACTTTTATAATTAATTAACATGGAACGTTTTAAATCGAATTTAATCATAAAGTTAAAATATACTGAAGAAAATAATAAAATATAATAACCCACTGAGTTAATGAATTGCCCTCTTTTTTCTTTTCTTTATTGCACTATTTAAGGTTTGTTGTCTGTAATAGATCGCCTTTTAGCAATAAGGCCGCCATACACAGCAATGATACGAATTCACTTAGTTTGAGATATCTGTTCTATTTTTAAATTATTTTCCTTTACAATGGCTTCTTTAATACATTTAACTGAATGATTTTAATTCATTTTTCGAATACCAATTGAATATTTAAATTAACCCTGATACATATTTACAGGAATTTACATAGAATGCAATGGAAATCCGAGTGAGTATGGCAACACCGTACAAAGTAATTTATTTAATGTGAATTGGTATTTGTATGTATATTGTATATCGAAGAATTTACCCTAATTTAGGGTAATGTATAGGATTATTGATGTATTTTTTTATTTACTCATGGTTAAGTAGATGTTTTTTATATGAAGCGGAGGTAATTAAGTATTAACACTAGATTTACCAGACCAGTCAAAATGACTAGTCTTGCAAGATCAAATTAAAATTCCTACTGCGTGTAACATTTTCTTTAATTCTTCTAATCTTCTTTAATCTATAACAGAAGAATTAGTTTCATGAATTTTATATTATTTTATACATATTTGTAACAAACCTTTTTTGGTTTTGGTAAAAATAGGTATATTTAAGCTGGTAAATCTAGTGTTAAAGAGATACTTTACTAACAAATTATAAAGATTAAGGCGCGGATTCAAAAACGACGCTCGAGCACAGTTTGATCTGTAATCAACTCATTACTTAAGTTAATATATGCTTGAGTACGTCGCTTATTCTGAAAGAAATAAGTGAACTGTACTCAAGGCGACTTAACAATAAAATTCTTCAAGTAAAGATCATTGCTCGAGTATCATTTCTAAATAGGGGCCTAAGAGGAACGATTGTTTTTGCACACATATAGGGAATAAAGATTCTACAAAATACTATTATAAATTATGTTTTAATTTAATATGAATTTTGAAAGAGTTTAATTGAAAAAAGTGAATAATTCAACCATGGGCGTATCCACGGTGGGGCAGGGTGGGGCAGGGTGGGGCACTCTGGCTCTGTCCTGTAAAGTATCTAATCAAACCTAAAAAATAATTATCTAGGTGCTAACTACAATAGTTAATATCCGTAAAAAAGTTCACATTCGACAGTCGTCAGTCGACGCAAAATAATTAACCAGGGTAAAGTTTGCTAGTCACATATTATTTTAGACTGCTGCCCCACCCTGAGCTACGCCTATGAATTCAATACTCATAAAAGTTGATGCTCAATTCCGGTATTGTTTGCCAAAGTTCTCTTTAAGATTTTATACAATACAATTAATTAATTTTAAGTTCAATATAATATAAATATATAGTATAATTTTAAATGGAATATATATTTTCTCTGACTTAAATGTACTAAGAAAATATATTTAGAACCGTTCCTTATACAGGGATTATATAAAGGGACGGTTTCTTTTCTTAGAACTAGACCAGAGTCAAAAAAATGGGAATCCATATTTTTGTCCTAGGATTTTGGAAGAGCATAAAACAGCACTTTTGAAGGTCTTTTAAAATCCAACACCTTTTTTAGATTTTTTTTAAATACCTGGTCTTTGTTCTGAGAAATTGGCCTGAATTTTTCGAACACATGGTTCATGTTAAATGGATATATGTTAAAACCTAAATATATAAATACACCTAATTAATTTTCGATCGAAATATACTGTTTCACCGGTTAAAGGTAAATTTCAGTCGACCGAAAACTGAACTAGGTGTCTATGCGAGAAAGAAGCGTAAGATTTCATAATAGAATTTTTAATAAAATTGTTTTACTTTTGTGAAATTATACAGAATACATTGAGATCTAAATTTTGGTTCAATAATGAGCTACTTGTGAGTTGATACGCAAACGTCAATACTTTTTTAATTGTTTGGATTATATCTTTTTCATTGTATGTAAATTGTTGTACATTGAGTTAAATATACTGGAATATGTATTAGTGAAAATAAAGTTACGCTTACGTTATTAGTTCAGCGGACATATGCTGTTTATTCGGTCACGAGCGCTCGACGAGGTACGACGTGTTTTCGGTTGATTTTTTTCGGTTTCTTTTATTTACACATACCAAAATATTCTGCTTGCGCTTGATCACTTTGAATATAGCTTTTCTAGTTTATTTAACTCAATTGTAATAATTCGAAATTAAGGCCCGAATTCAGAAACGAGCTCGAGTATAAATTCACTAAGTACACAATTTTACTTTGATTACTGTCAACTGTTTCTCGTTTTAAATAACTGTTAGTGTATAAAGTGCACTTAAGTAATAATCAGCTGATCACAGATCAAACAACGCTCGAGTGTTATTTCTGAATTCGGGCCTTAAATTGGTAGTATAATAATTATCAAGAATTAAAATACGACCAAAATGCGATGGTAGAATTTTAAAGCAAAACTTTAACATTATATGTACTTTATATTATATGGTGTTATACATCTAACACTAGTTAGGTTATAAATATATATTATTATATATGTAGTTTGCTCATTTACACAAATATCGAATGAAAATACATTCGATCATTTAAAAGTTAACCTATTTTAACAATATTGTACTTAATATTTTCAGTTATATTACGAAGAAATACCTCAAAAAATATATTAACACTGCTTAAATACTAAGATATATGCGTTCATATGTTACAGCTATCATTATAATAGGCAACATACACATTTTGGCCGGACAACGTTCACAATTTTTTTTAAGCTTTTGTTTTTTTTTTCTTTTATAATATAATAAACGGACATGCGAGTCGTTATTTTGATCCGCCTCGATGTTTAGGCTCCAACATCGGTCAGTTCACTTACTTTTAACGCTAAATCGTTGCAATCAATGTGTCTGGACTAAAATAGTTTAGTTTTAAGTACCGACCGATTGAGTTAACGTAAACTTTAAGTTTTGTACGCACATGCCCTTTAAACTTTTTCAGCTACTTTTTATAATTAATTAAATTCTACAACACAGAAATCACATTTTTTTATATCATCTACTTATAAATGATATATAATAATATGTTATGGGATTGTTACAAAATCGCTAGTTAACTGTATCTATAACTAACATGACCATATATCCTGCTTTGGGCGCTTTCAGGCCGTCTGTACAGCAAGAACAAAAATGTCTCGGGAATGAAAGTTTGTATTGGAAACCAAAGTTAGATACATATCTCAAGTTAAGGGTATAAAATTCATCATGATAAATTAAGAATGTTTCTATATTTAACACTAGATCTACCAGACCAGTCAAAATGACTCGTCTTGCAAGATCAAACTAAAATTCCTACTGCATCTAACATTTTCTTTAATTCTTCTAATCTTCTTTAATCTATAACAGAAGAATTAGTTTTATGAACTTTATATTATTTTATATATATTTGTAACAAATATATACTTTTTTGTTTTGGTAGGTATATTTAAGCTGGTAAATCTAGTGTTAAAGGTTGCTAAGGGGGAACACAGGCTATAATTTAACCCTTTCCATACGATAACTCGAAGACCTTTATGCATTTTTTTATTTATATACAAAATTCTATAAGCGTCACGCTCTAAAACAAAAAATTGGTCACGTTATGTTTACCCGATCAAATAAAGACGGCTCTCAGATCTGCTTTGCAGGAGCTGTATTGGGTGGATTTTAATTTAGTCAGATATACGCGTTAAATGCAACTATAGCGATTTTGTAACAAAACCAATGTTATAAAAAATATGATCGTAAGTACCTACTCCGTTACTAGAATGACTTCAAATCCGTCTCTTAATTATAAATAATTACTCATAAAATATTTATAAATGTATAATGGAAAGTTTTATGTAAATAAGTCTCTCGCACTCGCCACAAACATCAACAATACCAACAATTTGAAATATATGTAAATATTAATAATAATAATATATATAAAATACATTTCAACATAGCTCATAATACAGTAAATAGATTCGTAGTAAAATTTAGGACCATTATAAACTCTTATTTACAAACTGTGATCATTCCAATAATCAATTCACTAAACAATAATATATTAACAATAGATCTAATCATTCCTCAATTTGGATACACGAAGTAGAAAAGTTAGACAAAATAGGCCACGACGACGCGAAGAACACTCCTTCGGGTTTGGTGTTTCTCATAAAACTCTCATAAAATTTAATAATATACATAGATATTTATTTATATATTATCACAATTGAAAATATCCATAGGAAAGCGGCATCTCCTCCTTCCCACGCTCTGTTGTGTGATGAATATAATTTGCGTACTGCTGACATATTAAGTCCAGAATTAACACGAAAGGAGTACGACTAGAAATTACTTGATCATCTCTCCATCCTCCGCCGCACATCGAGACGATCGCATTCATACATATATAGTACATATCGTTATTTATATACATTTGGCACTAAATTCATCGTTACTTAATTAAGAAGATATTCCGAGCCGGTCGGTCACGCGGGCGCCGGCCGCCAGCAGTCCGCGCACCCCGGCATCGGCGCACTCATCGCCACTTGCCCGCAGCAGCCCGCGCAGCACCAGCACACGTAATAGCCCGCGGCAGGCACCAGCATGGCCGCCGCCCGGGCTCGCTCTGCGCACAGCTCCCGGCAGGCGAGTGCGGCGATCAGAGCCAAGGTCTGCCGTCGCTCGTGTCCCATCAGACACACTGTGCTCTCGCGCACCACGCCGTGCAACAGCGTCAGGTATCGGTGTTTCAGGGACTCGTCCGAGCGGCCGACGAAGTGGTTACGGAGGTACGCCTCCAGCTTGGCCCGCTGCTGGCCGAGCTCGGGGAAGTCGATGAAGAACCGCGAGCACATGTATCGCTCGAGGGTCTTGATGCGGTCCGGTCTCGCCGGGCGGTAACCCTTCGCGAGCAGAGCGCAATACTTGAGCAGACCGCCGCCGCGGATTTCTTCCGGTCGTCGCGTCGCGATCAGTTTCTCAGACAGATGTTGCAGCGACTCGTGGAAATCTCCGTACACGGATTCCCCGACGACTGACGGATAAAAGTTCTCGCAGATCGGGAGCCGCGCGCAGTCATAGAACGCGAGCAAAGAGTCGAGAGCGATCTGGAACGAGTCAACCGAGAACTCGAACTGTCTCCGCATAGAGTCGACAAACTTCAGTTCCACGGAACGATGTCCGCGCGCCCCGCCGAGCGAGATGAGGGACCAGCGGTCGCCGTCGGAGTCGACTCGCACCATCTTGGAGACGTAAGCCTCTTTGAGCGCGGCGGGAGAGGCGTGACGGCGTCGTGCGGGGGGCAACAGCGCGGCGAGATGACCAAGGACGGCCGCCTTCACGCGGTCAGCATGTCGCGGCGTTGGCAGGTCAGCACAGAAGATGAGGTCGATGTCGGAGTATGGTAGCGGCGTGTCAGCGAGAACGTGCGAGGCGGCTCCTCCATTGAGCCTGACTGCGCGGACGAGCACTCCGGCTCCTCCTGCGGCAGCGGGTGCTCTGAGCCTCGCACGCACCCCTGCCACGAGCTCCCTCAGTCGCACATGCAGCGTGGGGAAGCGCCCGCGACCGACGATGGCGACAACTTCGTCCATGACGTCATTGAGCCGACGCACCTGGTCGTAGCTGAGTACTGCGAGCCTCTCCCCTCCCTCACCGTCCTCCGAGGATGTGTAGCTCGACTCGCTCTGTAATAGAAATGAGATCCCTCTTAGAACTTATGTAAAATTGTAAGTATAATAAATGCAATAATACGCGGTCATAAATTACAATTAAAACCGCAATGGTCGATAGTTTCGCTTGAATCGTTCGCCCTCAGACAATAATGGACATTTCCAACATTACAAAATGCGATGCCCGCAGCCTGTGATTGTCAGATTTCGACACAGGTGTAGTTTGACGTTTGATGGCATTTTCCTTGTACGACCGTATTATAGTATATGTGGTGAACTAATTAGAGTCGAATACATTATTTATAATGCGAGTGAGTTTAATACGTCAATGTTACGACATCATAATGCATCCCACATTAGCTCGTACTCAGTCAACATTGACCTTATGGCCTCCCAAAGTTTCGAAGACAGGTCTGTCAAGTGCATTAACAACATTCACTTCTAATTCCATTTAGCAGTTAACATTGGAACATCACGATCGATTACTGCTCCTTTTAATTAATTCCAATTTATAAGAGTAATAATAAAAAGCAATTATCTCGGAGAAAAATAACAATGTTAAGACAATAACGAATTAAAATGAACATTTCTGTTGAATAACAGTGCAATTATAAATTGAAATGAACACAAATCGATACAAGAGTCGATAATATAATTTTCATTGTTATTACCCATAGAATGACAGCTTATTTTAATATAGTGTCAAAGTCATTATCAATTACGTGTGACCTTCGCAGTGCGGGGGTACATCGCGTTTTTTCCTTATCCATTGGAAATCAGCTATTTAAGGTCGCTTGTGTAATACTAGCTATCACTAGAGTATCAGAAGAATTTAACTATTCTGTCTTTAATAGAACTATAAATAAACTAGCTTTTACCCGCGGCATCGCTCGCATTTAAGGCATTAAATAAGTATCAGAGATCATTTCAATAGAAATGAATCAATATGATAACTATATTTTCTTGCTTAGCTGACACCTAACCTCAAAAATTCAAATAGTTTTATACTGCATATATAAAAATGACAGACGGAAATAAAAATAAGTATAGAAAAATTCCAAACAGCTGAAACTATAGTCAATTGGAAACTATGGTAAAAAATACTAAAATTACTTCTAGAACCTCCAAAAATATGTGTACAAAGTTTCATGATGATCGGTTAAGTAGTTGTTGCGTGAAGACGTAACAAACAAACTCACATTCACATTTATAATATTAGTAGGGATTATGTTCTTTTTTATGGCATTATAACGATTTATTAAGCTCAAAGAAAATATTTGTATCGAGTTTAAACTCAAACAAAACTGTGAAGGTTCCAATAATTCTATTTTTCTAGTGAAAGTCTATTTACAAAACCAAGATGGCGTCTCTAGGGGGCTACTCAGGCGCACTTCGGACGAAAATACGGACGTTTCCTACTCAGGAACACTTACGTAATCATTCACGAAATTACGGATTTGACAGTGACGTCACGACGGATAGGCCACACAATGCTTATTTTATGGACATTTGACAGGACCTTTTACGGGCTTATGTGTCAAAATTCACATAAACTATAGAAGTGACGGCCGTATCACGAAACTTCGGATACGCCTGAGTAGCCCCCCTATTACGGCGAACAGTATTACCAACATAGAAAAAAAAATTATAAATGTTGCCAGGTTTTATTTTACAACTAGCACATAAAAACACGTTAATATTTAATTTGGTATCATTTGAAAATGAATAGCTCAAGTTTTGGAAGTCAAGAATAAATGAATCACTCCAAGCAGACTGATGATGGCATTAGCCCAGTATGTCGTCCCGGGGTAGTACCGCCACTTTCAAGCGGAACACCCGTGAAGTGACCTAGTCGCGTTTCGGGATCAGCTTGGAAGTAGCCGGGATAACGAGAGGAGTGTGCCCTGTCAGTTTGGACAGAGCACATTCGTCTCCTCAAGCCGGCATAGTGGAGACGACTGTTGCGCGCGGACATATGTCCGTAGTAACAGTTGGCTTCACTCATGGACCGCACTCTAGCTTAACATCAGGCGGAGTGTGGTTATATGCTGGGCTATCAATAAAAAAAAAAAAAAAGTTAATCATAATTTAATTAATTTTTTTTTGTTAATTATTTAATGTAGAGGTTATTAACAAGTTTCTTGTGATCTTCTTTTCGTAATACGCCTTTCCGAAGCCATTGTAGAGTCTAACGACATTGTAGAGTAACTATTTTTATTTCATTTCTATTTAACAGAAATATATAATAGCGCTAATTAAAACTAGCATAGGCAGAGATGACGAATTACATAGTTAACTACCAATTAAACAAAGTAAAATATTTATTTCATTATTTTTCATCGGTTTGTTCCTGTTTACTTTTTATAATATTTGGTAAGAAATGCTGCAAGCAATTACTCTTTTTCTAAATAAATAAATAAAATTGAAATTAAAAATAAAATTGATAGTTATTTTATTATGAACATTATTTTTCGTAAGAATTTCTTCACTCGCGTTATCATAATTTCTAGACGGACGTGTTATAATTATTTTTCACAATGTTTTATCTATAAGTCATTGGCTTTTTAATATGACATATTTACCAATAACCTTATATTTATAAATAAGTAATACTTTCTCCACAATTAAATAAAGAACATTTTGACGTGACAACGTCTTATAATTCGATTGAGCCGGCTGCACGCACGAAAAAACATGACTCATGCGGCGTTACCTCGCTCTGAGGCGTTCCATGTAAGGCTTGAAGTGATCTTGATCAATTTCATTGTGATTTCCAATTACCTCCTTCTCTATATACATACAAATCTATTAAACAAATGAAATTAAAATTTTCTTTTGAAAAATGCTACCATTCCATCAGTATTTTCTTAAGACGTTGTCACGTTCAACTATCGTCAGTAAACCGACTTTACAGACAACCGATTTTTTAAATTAAATATATGTAAAGAAACAACATTTCATATTTGCCATGCTTCGTAGCGCCATAGTCTCTGGTCGTGTCGAGATTGTCTATGGACGTCTTGACACAACGCCACGTTAATGCATAGATATTTTTAACAGCCAAAAGTTGTTAAATAATTAGGTACTTGAAATATAGTTTCTTTAATTTCAACTAAGCAATTTTAATGTTATGTATAATTGTCTAATATTATTATAGTTAAGTATTAATAAAAATATTCTTTAATTTCAGTTATTGAAACTTTTGGTTTTATTTACAACAAAACAAAACAGTGTCTTATATATATGTATTTGTTTTTGTCCACTATCTATGTTTCGAATGGTTTGCAGCTATTGTCGTCACAGAGCGAGTGAACTACAATTTTTTATATTTTAAAAAAGGTGTAATGGTTTTTATATACGTATGACTATTTATAAAGTATTCTAGTGAAAAAATATAATTTTGGTTTTAAGGCGTTCGGAACAACATACGGATCCTACAAAATGTTTTTTATGCGGTTTAATTCTTTTAGTCCGACGTTTTAAATTAATAAAAATATAACTAAACTAGCGGTCCGGTACGTGCTTCGCTACGTGTAAAGTGAAATATTAAAAAAAAAAATGGAACATCAAATTCATACATCAAACAGCATGAATGACATAAAAAGTTTCAATTACTGTCAACACTGAAAATAGTTTCAATTTGACAGCACAATCCGCCATTTATTGAATTAATTTGTTACAAAAAATGTGATAAATGAATAACCGCTCTACCGATTTTGTGCAAACTTCACATAAACCATCTACTAAATAGTCCGAACAAAGCCTAAACATTTGGTTTGGATAGGTGAGCCCGTTCTTGAGTTATAAAATTACAACGAAAAGTGCCATTGATTTTTATATATAGATATAGATTATGTTTTTGTAAGATAGGTAAGTACGCAATATTACATAAATTCAAATTAATTCACACGTCACTGAAAAATGTCTCACAATAATTATCATTGTTTAACATAAATTGTTTACATACGTATTTTTTAGATTACAGGAAACTGTGGCTTTTCCTCTAAACTGAACGGAAGTAGGCATCCAACGTAGAGTCCTATTATTAATTGTGTGACGTAACACTGTTATCGTATGGGAAAAATGCGCAACTATCACTTTCGGTATATCATTTAAAACATTTCTTCGTATTCCACACTTTAATACTATGAAGGCCATCGAACACGTCAGAAGCAAACGCAGCTGTTCCATTGTCATTTTACATCTTCGCGTTCTTTTATTACATTTTAATTGCGTACACTTAAATGTGTCATTTGTACGCAACTTTTAGCAAATATGGGTTTCTTTATTATCGCATTTTGAATAGTAATTGCCACTATTATCGTTAATTTCGTCTTTTATTTGCTCATTTACATTTTATATATATTTAATTATTGGATAAGTTAGGTACCATTGCGTCACATGAATCCCCACCCCCTCCCCCCTCCCCCTCCCCCTTCGGTAGGTATTTTTTGCAGTATTTTAGCCCTAGGGCTCCACGGAACACACTTTGAGAATGGCTGATCTATTGAATTAATGTAGGTGATTTTAGAAGAAACTAACGATATTAATTAATCGTAAAAATATAGTCAGTTACTATACTAATTACGCGCAAGAATAGATTCACTGAGTATGGTTCAAAATTTCAAATGTCTCAGGCGTACGAAACAAAATAGACCAATCACACGCTTTAAATATTGTTAGTGTGAATTTTAACCAATGATAATAATCCATGGCAACTGCCTACTGTCAACTAGCTGTCATTACGTTCCGTTACACGCATTTATAAGAAATCGTTTCTTAAACATAAATAACAGAAAGAAAGAAACGCAAATTAATGTTTAAACTGGATATTTGATATATATAGTAAGTATATGCAACATATTACTATTTTATTGATGATTACTGTCTAATGGTTGCCGTGTTTGAAGATTTATTATTTATTAGTAAATAATTATTACTACATGATCAGGTGATCACAGGCTAAACTATACTCAAGTATTATTTTTGAATACGAGCCTAAGAAACGTGATTATGGATGCTTTCTATAATTAGAAAGAATTAGAAATCAATTTCAAATTTCTTAAATAAATGAATTCTTAAATAACAGATGCCTATGCAAATAAAAACGAAACCGACTAAGGATTTATGTTAAACAGAGCATACAGCGTGATAGCTTCATGCTCGGCGAACTACAAGTCGATGATCGGCATTCCTTACAAATCCAAAATGGCCGTCACACCGCGGCGGATGTCAATAAATGTCAAAATTTATTGTGGCCTTGCATCTGTTACCGTGAGATGACACACAACGTTTATACAATTAGACATAACAAGGCTTAATGGTTAGTCTATTGATATTTTATTTCAATTTAATTAGTTAGATAGGCTATCGACAAATACGTGCATTATTAGTTTTAAAATTGATACAGTAAAGCTTTATTATCAGTTAAAACAATATTCAGAAAGGTAATCAAGAATTTACCGCGGATATAAATACGTATGAATACCGCTGTAGTTCCAAATTTGCCCACAGTGGCGCTCTTCTAATTTCTATACAAAATAGCTCAAAGCAAATTCGATAAAAAAAACGAATTTGGAAAAACCAAACTATTGTATTATATTGTAAAATAGATATGACAGATACCCAAAATAACTAGGTAAATAAAAGAATTGAAACAAAAAGAAATCTCTAGCATATTTAAGTCAATGGTATATTATACTGTCTAATTAAAAAGGACATACGCCTCTCATTATGGTGTTATGGTAAGTTACATTTGAAATTGGTAGCATTATTATTAGCTTAGCTATTAATTTCTTTTAAAAGTAACTTTCTAGTGAATGTATAGTATATAATATAAACTAATTAACGTCAGTAATTTTTGGAGACGTTACGTCCATTATAATAATCGTAAAACGACTTTCGTTAGTGACGTTTCTAATTAGCATGGTTTCGCCGTGATTTACTATATACTTTAGTGAGAGTAATTTTGTATGATAAAAATTATACATGTTTTTCTTTTAAGTGCACAGTTAAAGAAGTAGGTTAGGTGGAAGAAAAAATATTGTAATTCAATACGTATAGGACAACTGACGCAATGAAGATACTGTATGTAAATCTAATCAGTCGGCTTATCACGAATTTTAGTCTGGCTTTCGAACCGAGTTCGCTTCAAGCGATTTGTATGGAAATTTGAGCAGCGCCACCGCTTGCGGATTTGGAACTACAATATTTTAGATACTTTTTGTTAATTTTCGAACGTCTCGATCTTTCGTTCATTTGATAGATTGCTGGTGCTCGTTAGTCGTTAGTAAAAATTCATGATCCCGATTGCTAACGGATCCGTTTTACTTGTGACAGCTCGATTCGAAAGCCAGACTAAATTCGTGATAAGCCCACTGGTTAAAATATTTAGGTGTTCGTTAATGGAATTCCGTTTGTCGAAAGAAAGCGAAACTACTTCCTTCCAGGCGCGAGTGGAACGTCTCTTGCATACCACAAAACAATTCATCAGCGACGACATCATTTACAATTCAAATCAATATACACGATTTTACTAACTTTAAGTTACTTTTTTACGTTATATCGTCGCGTACTATTATATTAACATGGAAGGATCTCCAAAATCAGAATTTTATAAAGCGATTTTAAGTTGTTATTGTGCAGTTTGTTTGTGTAGATTCTTCGTTGTTGTATTGAGTAACCATAGATACCGAGAGCAACCATAATTTGAAGCTATGTCGATATAATTCCCCAGGATTACTATTTTTAATTATACTATAATACCCCGCTTTACGCGACCCCGTTATGCGCGGTTCACTATTCAAATTTTGCGTTCAATTGCCCCGCATTGCGCGAAAGAGTGCGTCTAAACATAATGTAGTCATCAACTTCTCTATGGTCGCGGGAATTTCAGTTAACGCGATTTTTTCCGGAACGTATCCCTCGCGTAAAGCGGGGCATTACTGTACTAATTTTTGGCATAGGTACATATGACTTTTTGAATATAGCACACACAACAGAGCGATAGCTACAATTAGTTGTTTTTCTAGAAGTCGTTCCCATTATGTTTTTGGGCTCCAATAGAACGTTTTTACTCGTCAAAATAAATATAAATGTAAATAAATTATTACAATCAATTTGATTTAGCTGCATTGTCCACTTACATACTAATGTTATAATTTTTAATTTTTATTTTGATTTAATTATTTTTTTGATTTATTTCTAAATAGTTTTAATGTGTTTTCAAAATATGTTTAAAATGTAATGCAACCTCGCTTATTGTAATGTTAGTGCATGCTGTGTTCACTGTGCATAGGGCCTACAATTAGATTATTATAATTCTTAGTGTGATATTAATTCCAAGTCTAGTTGTAGAGTCCTGTTTGTGGACCCAATAAATAAATATATAATAAATCTACTATGACGTAGAAGAATAGCAGCTGTATAGGGGCTGTTTTATTAATACGAAATTAACAATTGACGACAGAAAATAATGTTAAGATTTTTTTTAATTACCTACTTCGTTTATGCGTTTTTCTTGTTTCAAGTAATCTGCTTTATTAGACGTTATCGTTTTATAATGGGTATGGTCGTTCATTGTGGCTAAAAACATGTTTATTTTAGTAATGTAGGTAATTCCTTTCTATTTTTGTAACACGTTTTGAGATTACCTATGTGTTGGCACCGTGGATTATTTACTTTTTTTTTGTTAATTATTTCATATACAGGCTGTGATTGACGAGTTTCTTGTGATATTCTTCTCGTTATACGCCTTTCTGAAGTCATTGTGGAGTCTAACGACGCCTTTAATGCCTATGTCAATAAACTAATTTCATTTCATTAAACCAACACTTTTTATAATCATTCGAATTTATCTGCTTATTTAAAAATATTTGTCTCATCTGGTTTATGTTTATACACTACTCTAAGTATGTCTGAAATACACTCACGCGCACATATTTCCTTCGTCATATTCGACTCAATGTTTTAAGTAACTAGTTTGAAAAAAAAAAGACTATCTACTCCAATTAAAATTATCACGCTTTTTGTTTTTTATCAATATACCTAACAATATCACAAACGTTGAAGTAACTTTAAAAGCCTTTTCCATGGCAACAAGAATTAGATCCTACAGTGGGTAATATGCGGTCCATTAGTGGAGACCAAGAAGCATAATGTATAAGAGATAAAGCTAAAAATAAGAAAAAAAAATTCAAAATATGCGTCAACAAATATCGGTCAATGCGATACCCTCCTAGTGTTAAAAAATAACTATTAATAAATTCAATCTAATTATAAACGCGAAATTAATTGTTGACAGATGAAGAAAAAAACTATGTGAACCACGTGGAACTATGCTATGATCTAAAACAGCCCTTCTCAAAGTGTGTTCCGCGGAGCCCTAGTACGAAAATACTACAAAAAATATCTACCAAAGGGAGATTATAAAGTTACATCTAAATATTCCAACATACAATTTAAAAACGTAATATTATATTACAATATGATTATTCGCAAAAAATAGTTTGAGAACCACTGATCTAAAAGTATGCACACGAGAAAAAAGAATGAATATAAAACATTTGAATTACATATATAAATTTAAAAAAAAACTTTTATAAATCGTATATTTTAAAGCAAAGAGGTTTGTATGTATGTCAGTATGCGTAAAAGGATGCACGTAAATGCAACAAGAGCCGCATACTAACAACGTCCCTGTAACTCCCTTGTGATAGTGAAGCAATTTACATTCCATTATATATATCTACCTACATATTCAAGGTAACACCCGGTCTAGACCTCTATATTTAGGCAATAATAAGTATTCCCTAGGTAAAACATTTACTCCCAATTACTACCCTTGACACATACTACGCTGTCTGGGAGTTTCAATTGTCCACCGATATGAACTCAATACATTGTGGATTATAATTTGTCCCAGCCATTCTCAAAGTGTGTTCTGCGGAACCCTAGGGCTAAAATACTTCCAAAAAATACCTACCAAAGGGAGATTATAAGGTTACATCTAAATATTACGTAAAATCAGTTTTTTATAATTATATTAAGGCTTTTTCCTTCGCCAAAAAAGTTTGAGAACCGCAGATTTTTCCAATACATAGTGGATTATAATGATATATATTCAAAGAGTTAATATTTAGTTTAATTTGTGGATAAACGGAATTACTTTTTGCTGTCGAAAATGAAAATCGAGTTCAGAAACAATAAAATTTTATTCTAATTATTATCAATGACTTTTTTATCTACACATATATAAATTTTATATAAGCAATGGAAAAATATGATATTGTTAAGGCTAATGGAAAATATTTAGACTAAAAACAAAATTAATTATCACTAAAATATATAGATGGCGCTACTGTCAGTCACATATTATATTTCTATTAAAACAGACGGAATTTATTTTTAAACGCATTACCGATGAGGAATTTGAATTAAAATTGACCAGTACTTCAATGATTCGAAACAGTAAATGAAACTAAATTATTAATTAAATTGTATAATGACCTGACCGGGTGTCACATTGACACTGAATTGTATTGATATCTTAATTATTATAGTAAATTATATTTGAATTTGGAGACACGAAATAATAATTATTTTTTAAATAGAATTTTAGAGTTAAACCCTATACAGAAAATAATCACGTACATCTTGAAGAGAGGTAAATTATAGAAACAAATGAATTGACAATAAAATTGCGCCAAAAGTTAATAAAAAAATTCTTTTATCTCACAACAAGATAAATCAGATAAGACATTATCTAAAATTTTGTATATTACCTAACTATGTATGTCATTATGTTATGTACAGTAATGTATATTTTGTAAGAATTATTTGTTTAGTCAAAATTTTAATTTAAAAAACTTACTAGAAAAGTGTTTAACATTAGTTAAATTATACACACGAATAATGTAAGACAAAACTATAATAAAAAAGAGTATTTATTAACAAGAACTTATCTATACTAATATTATAAAGAGGAAAGATTTGTATTTTTGTATGTTTGTAACGAATTGACTCAAAAACTACTGGACCGATTTCAAAAATTCTTTCACCATTTGAATGCTACATTATCATTGATCAATATAGGCTATATAAATTATAGGAAAACATAATCATTCTTGCTAAAACTACAATAATGTTGCCAAAAATTGGTATAAAACATCTTTTATCTGCGAAAACTATTGATAATAGAACAAAAAAATGTTTTACAATATTAAAGAACATATCAATATCTACAAAAAATGTCGCGATAGCATATGTCTAACTATTATAGTTATGTAACTATAACTACTTTTAAACATTTTAATAAACCAAGTTATCCATACCATTGCATTGATCCTTATCCAAATAAATCATTTCCTAAGCAAGACTGTTTCATATTATTACATGCAATTGCGTTCTAAAATTCTAAATGTTTAAAAAATAAATGTCGACCCGTGCGAAGCCGGGACGTGCCGCTTGTATATGATGTGAGCGCAGAAACAAAACAAAGCATGTGGTATTATTATTACATATGATATATTTTTCTATATATACATAAAGTACTATTGTATATATGTAAAAAGAAAACAAAAAATATAAAATAAAGAAATTATTACAACGTTTATAGTTTCATATTGACGCCTAAAATTGCGGGGAAATCGCTGTATTACGGGTGGTAGTCGTTGGCGAAACTCCCCACGGCCGTTGTGTTTGAAGAACCAAAACGTGGGCCTACAATATTAATGACCAGATAGAAACAATGTATTAGCTAAACTAAAAATAAATACACACAAACATAATCGCGGATGTAATTTCATGAAGGAGTCACTTCCCGTCTATGTCGTAACATATCTGCTTACGATTAGTAAAACAAAAGCAATATTTCTGATAGATTTAACATTATAACAATAAGAAAATAAAAATAAATCATGTTAAACTATTTCAGAATTTACAACGGTTATAATAAATCGCGTAGTACCTTTAAAAGTTTATATTTAATCAAAATGATTTAAAATTGTAAGCCGACTCGAATCGGCTTAAAAATTTAAAGAAATATTTTCAATTAGTTTAACTTTAAAGAGGGCGTATCTGCATTATAGAAATGTCTTAATAAACGGATATCCAGATCAAAGTTATTGTAAGAAGTGATTGTACCGCGACATTGAGGTTCTTACAAAATGCACTGACCCACATACCGGCGGCATCCGCACTATTAGAAAATATTACACTAGTTAATATCAAGGGTGAGCCCCTCACGAATTGGCGTCGAAATTCTGATCTTTGTTCTGTTTAATATGATGCGAACGCGTGCAGAGGCGTCGCTATTTCCACTTTCATAGATATATAGATATATCTATATAGACCAGCGGTTCTCAAACTTTTTTGGCGAAGGAAAAAGCCTTAATATAATTATAAAAAACTGATTTATATGTATTTATGAATAATCATATTGCAATGTAATATTACGTAATATTTAGTTGGAATATTTAGATGTAACCTTATAATCTCCCTTTGGTAGGTATTTTTTGCAGTATTTTAGCCCTAGAGTTCCGCGGAACACACTTTGAGAATGGCTGATATAGACGAAATTTATTTTAAATTTTATGGTCAAATTTAAAAACTTAGTTTAACAACTCAATTAGAGATATAAATCTATGTATCACATTAATAAAGCTTGGATTTAACCAATTTTATGTTTACCCTTAGGTATATAATAGGATGACAATGCCCCTATACAACAGCTGGTCTTCTACATCATAGTAGATTTATTATATATTATTATGACATTAGTATGTAAGTGGACAATGCCAGTATACAGCAGCTGAATCGAATTTACATTTGTATTTATTTTGACGAGTAAAAGCGCTCTATTAGAGCCCAATTATTAAAAGTAAATAAATTAAAAATATATAGGTATATACCTTTTGTTTTGTAAGTTTGTAAAATAAATTATTTTTAACACGCTTTTATTAGCTTGGGTTGTATGTATGTATGTAACGGAATCTTTGAGCATAATTTTCACCAATTTCCAGAAGTCTGATTAATTTGAATCTTTGCATACGTATTAAGGATCGATGATAATGCAATTATTAGGACCGCCAGGATTTATAAATTCTTTTATAGATCCTGTGTAGTGGAGTAAAAGAGATAAAGCTAGCGCGCGTGTTTTTTTAGTTTTTTAAACTATTTAATTATTTACAAGAATAAGTTCTATATTGATCAATTTAATTATCACATAGTATTGAATAATACGATATGACGTAGGTAAATTAAAATAAATATTTTTTTATACACGAAATAGAACAGTGTTCTAGACTGTTTACGATGATTAAAACCATATGTAATTATACCAATAAAGTATATATTTCTCAACAAATGGTGGCGTAATGTTTCGCCGTAAAAACTCAATTAATTGTCGTCACCGTAAAACCTATCATGTGGAAATAGGAATGCAAATGTGATGAAACAAATAGTTTTCATTAATTCACAATCAGCGATGCCATGTTGCTACGCACGAGATACGTCTAGAACATTCACGAACGTTCAGCGGATTAAGACTGATTGTTTTTAAAAATACGCCCGTTATCAGCCGCAAATATCACTCTATCCATAGATAAGCCGGCAATTAATTCAGTCCGACTTGTTTACAGTGGAATAATTCATTGTGCAATTTCAATATTTTGCATTGTTTTGAGCATCCCTTCACGAGTGCTCATCGGAAGCTGGCAAGGAGCAGAGTAGGCCAAATAGAAACTGCAGCACATCTCCATATGAGAGCACGAACGCGAGCAATGGAGCGAATGGCCACACGTAAAAGTGCATTACACGCGCACCTAACACATTTTTGGTGTCCGAGACCGTGTGGAAAACGCACAGGCGCCCACGCACCCTCGACTAGCAAAAAAATCTGTTTTCTTTCAGCTTGTAGGGAACTGCAGCGGACTGGATCGTCGCCAAATGTCGAACGATCCGTCGCACTCGTGTTACGTGCTGTCGGTGTCACGTGACGTACGTACCTTCATGTCGTCGAGCATCTCGCACACGGAGATATCGAACTGGGAGTCTGGAGACACTTTGATCACTCCCATGGTGATGGTGATGATGCGGCAGAAATAGCACTAGAGAACCTTCTCGCACGGAGGTCGACGGGACCGTTTGCGTGCTGACTTTATCTCTATAACGTTTCTAGATAATATGAAATTGTGAACGCGTGAATTGATAATGAACGGTTTTAGGAACACTGAGCGCGAGACGTTCTCACGCAGTGACCGAGCCGCGCGGACTGTCGGTGGAGCGACGCGGCGAGTAGTGAAAGGGCCTGTGACGTCACACCCGTAGCGATAACGTCGCGGTCACGGCCCCCCACTCCCCATAAAACTTGTTGCTACATCTGCTGTCGGCTTTGTACATAAGAAAATGTATATGCCGCTCTCGCTCTAATGCAAACGCGAAAGATATGACATATAAATTGGAGTGGGACAACTGCTCTGGTCCGCGCAACTGTTATCAAATGTTTTGCTAAAATTATAATGAAATGTCGAGAATATATTATTGTAGGTAGGTAAATGGATTTATATAGATTGTCTGAAATCGGAATGTCTTAATTTCATGGTCGATTTTAATACAATAATATTTACAGTACACTTGTGTTTTTCCATCAGCATAGCATATTTATTTTTATTATAGATATATTTTAATTAATCAATCGAATTCTATTTGTATTTATCCAGGCGTTAGGCTCCTACGTCACAAGTGGCGTGGGCGTAGAAGGTACTACGCGTGACGTAGTCACTACAACGCAAAACCCGTAGCTACTACGCCGTACCTTTCCAAATTGTTTACTTTGGGAACTTTTTTAGATTAGTAGTTTTAAATTATTATTATATCTGGCTTAAGATAACGAGTTATGTGTGTTATAGACTTTAAAAAGTATAATGTTTTTTTTTTAATATTTGACAATTAAGAGACAATAATTGGTTACGTTAATTTTTTTAAGTAAAGGATTTTTAATAACTAGTTTTTTCAAAAATATTTTATGGTTTATTAGATTCACTTACGTTCGTTTCCTTTGATTATTTATATAAATTATACTTTTAGCGGCTAATTATTTTAATTCGATATTTGGAGCAGTTTACAGCCATTGCTGTCGCGGTGAAGTTCGACAGAATATCGAATATAAATTAAATACATAGCAGCTTCACTCAGCGATCACTTTCCATTTAAGTTCGACCGTGACCTTAGCACTGTTGTTATTATTGCTTCTGTTATAGCCAATACAAAAATAACTTGTTTTAAAAATACATTTCCAACCTTTGTGCGATATTATTTTTAGACAATTCCCTGATCCAAAACCTTCAGGACAACAGTACTTACTTGTTAATATACTTAGTCTTTATAAATGAATATTATGAATCAATATTCAGAATCGAGGAAGGGGGGCTTCTCAGGCATATCCGAAGTTTCGTGATAAGTTTTGATTTTGACATATAAGCCCGTATATATCCGTAAAATAAGCATTGTGTGGCCTATACGTCGTGACGTCACTGTCAAATCCGTAATTTCGTGAATGATTACTACGTTTCTAAGTAGGAAATATATAGATACTAGCTGACCCGGCGAACTTTGTTCCGCCTTAGAAGCAATAAATAAACAGATTTTGGATTTTTACTGATGTTTATTAATTTCTGACAAAATTTATAATTATGAAATTTTCAACCACACTTAACCATAGACAAAATTACGTTTAGCTGTCATTTGCGTTTTGTTATTCCATCCCAGATACTTTTTTGCTATATCACGTTTTATAATGACTTTTGTTGCATTATGAATAAAATATAAATGCAGTTTTAACATGAAAAGCTGTTTATTTTCAATCACAATGACATAATTGGCAATAGTATTTTAAGCATAGAATATTAATTATGTAACATTACTCCTCCTGAAAGCTCAACATCTGAAACGCGCAGGTTTACGTCGTTGTGTGGAACGACGTAGTGCCTCTTTTAATGCTGCAGATGTTGAGGGTTGAGGCTCCCGCTGTTCAAGATCCTACTGTTGAGCGTTAGGAGATCCAGCTGATTTGTCTCCGTGTCCATCTGATAAACTTTGTTGTGTGATTTGAGTTGATGCACCAGGTTGATAAGTCATCGTGTCCGGTAAAACATGATCATTGACATCACCCCTACCTCGTTTTGATCCACGACTATAATAGGAATAATTCTTCGGCCTCTTGTTGTTACTCACAGTATCGTTTTTCGTTTCCAAACTGTTATCGCTACGAATGACATCATTATCATCGTTGTTCTCATCGTTAGTTTCCTTCGCCTAAGTTGATCAAAGTGTTTACGTTTGATTACTCCATTGTTCATTTCAACTTGATAGGAGTAAGGCCCGGTGCGTTTTGATGTAATCCCTGGTTCAGAGCCTTTCCCTATAGATTTGTTATCCCAGACCATGTCTCCAATCGAATATTCTGGCGGAATAGTTTCTTTAACTGATGGCCTGAGTTCCTGGAATAACCCAGCTCTTTCAAGATCTTCCTTAACGCTTGGCTTAAGAAGATCAAACGTAGTGCGCATTTATCTTCCAAATAACATTTCACTTAGTTGGTATCATTACCTTAGTTGGCGAATCTTTTTTATTCACTGGATACGTTTGGTTGCTTTCATTGTCGCTAGATTCGCTAGACGTGTTGTGTCGTGCTAAACGTCTCGTTCGAAACTATTTATGCATTGCTTTTCCGGTACTAATGCACACTTTTGAGAAGTGGTTGTTCTTCCCGCATAACCTACAGCGTTTGCCTCTGGCTGGACATTCCTCTAAATTATCGTGATAGTCTCCAAGGGTGTTCCCAAATTCGCAATAACCAGCAAGGCTACGTAGTTGTAAAGAAAACTTGTAGATTATTTCACCTTCTTCCCGATGTCATGTTTCTCGACACTTTTTCTGAGAGTACGTACGTTTTCTTGCCATAATAATTGTTCAATACAATACTTGCCGATAGACATCGTTATTTGCATTATGAATAAAATATAGATGCAGTTTTAACATGAAAAGCTGTTTATTTTCAACCACAATGACATAAGTGACAATTGTATTTTAATTATGTAACAATTTTTATTCCCTTTGACGTTTTATGTCACGCCACACGGGAACGCGGTCGAACGGGATAAAAAGTATCCTATCTCCGTTTCCTGGTTCTAAGCTACCTCCTCACCAATTTTCAGCCAAATCGGTTCAGCCGTTCTTGAGTTATAAATAGTGCCACTAACACGATTTTCCTTTATATCTAACGGAATAAAAAGTATCCTAAAGCCTTCCCCCGGCCCTAAGCTACCTCCCCACCAATTTTCAGCCAAATCGGTTCGGCCGTTCTCGAGTTATAATTAGTGTAACTAACACAACTTCCTTTTATATATATAGATACCTATATGTATATACGACATAATAATATCAGAAAGTACATATCTGAAACTAATTGTGTTTCATTTTCATGACGATAACAATGTAATAAATGGAATTAAAAGATTAAAATTATCTAGAAAATAATATTCTAATTTTTTTTTTACTTTCAGAATGCCAAGGTCATGTCTATGTACTGAACTTTTATATTTCAGCCATTCCTCCGTTGTATAATTCGGAATCTTTTAAGACCAATGTGCAGAGGTATCTCAATAAAACGGTTCTTTCAGTAGCCTTAACTAATCATCAAACGGCAATATAAAAATATAAAATTTATTAGGTAGGTAAGAAGAAATTAATTCAAATCAAGTAATAAAGGAATATGCGATAGGAAGGCAGGTGTCACAGATAAAAAAAGTACCTATGTATGTATCTACTGATAATTCGAAGTGTGTTATTATTGATTTGGCATGTTTGACTAGTTTAAAATGTACTTAATTGAACTGTATGCTATATGTCATGCATTTTGGTTATTATTATACAGTATTCTCTATTCCAGCGGTTCTCAAACTTTTTTGGCGAAGGAAAAAGCCTAAATATAATTATAAAAAACTGATTTATATGTATTTATGAATAATCATATTGCAATGTAATATTTAGTTGGAATATTTAGATGTAACCTTATAATCTCTCTTTGGTAGGTATTTTTTGCAGTATTTTAGCCCTAGGGTTCCGCGGAACACCACTTTGAGAATGGCTGATATGAAGTCGTATCGCTTGAGACACAAGTAAAAACACGAAGGTTATATATTGTGAACTAGTAACAATTTCAAATAAACTTTCGAGCGTTTTTTTTTAAACTAGACAAATCCTTACTCAACAGTAATAACTGACCTTGTTAAAATACAAGCAACCGTGATTTTTTTTGTCTCGTTATAAACAATGTAATATCACAGCGGCCTTACTTCTAATATCATAACGTTACAAAAAAGAACTGTTTTTGTCAAATATATCATGAATATACAGTGGACCTCCGGTAATCCGACAAACATTATGCAGGGCAGTGTCGGATTATCGAATTTGTCGGATTATAGAGCACTGCCTAAGACCCCCTATAGTCCTGAATTTTTGACAAAAGAGTACCTTGTAATCCGACAAATTACATATGTATTCAATGATAAGATTCTATATGTTATATTGTAATATGAATTCAAAGTCATGCCGGATTAGAGGGGGCGCCGGATTAGACAGGGGCCGGATTATCGGGGGTCCACTGTACTGATTTAAGATTGACGCGTCTACAGATCACTGTTACACCAACTAACGCTCTAAACAAACAGCATCGATGCATGGCTGAAAGGAATAATCCAATTTTACATATTATACTGCCTGGTATTTTCAAACTCCACCATGGCACATGAAACAAAAGACGTCTTAGAGACGTCATTGTATGTCAAAGGGTTAAAAGACCCTATGCGGCTTACTATCACGTTTATTTTGATTAATTTTAATACGACTAAACTTTCGAAAAAATTAAACGTGGAATCCAAAAAGAAGTACTGATAAAACTATCTCACATATTAAAATGAGTAAAATATAAAATAAAATTCGATTTCCTTTTGCAAACGATTAAACAAACGTCAAGAATAACCTACCAATTGAATTAAACAAATTGTTTAAACGGATTGGGTTTTTATAAACAAACAAAAAACCTTCGTACGAGACATATTAATCAATCATTTCGTATCATTCGACTGAAATAGATAAACTATATTACATATTATCTAATTTAATTAACTGATATGTTGTATTGATTGCGGTAATCGATATTTTAGTGAGTGGAAATATTAAAAGGAAACACAGAAAAGAAAGCGTGGCCTGATCTTAAATTTGTTAAAAAAAAAACAAAAGACCTTGTTCTTTTTTCAAAAAGTATGTAAAACGCGATCCATTATCTCTGTTGGTATTAAACCGTGATATATGACACAAAAATGAATGCGATATATTAAATAAATTTGGAACGCATTTAAAAGAAAAGAGATAGCGTTATGTGGGAAAAGGAAGGATGGAACAAAATGGCGCGTGTATTGTTTTGTTTGAGATAGTGCATTTTTATTTTGTACATTAAAACATGTGATCAAATAGTATTGGAAAGTTTAAACTAGTAGATCTTATCTATTGTCTACCCCTAAACGAAATTCTAGTAAGATAATAGTTAGTAAAAGTGCGTTGCAAACAAGTTATGTATTCGAACCAGTTCATATCCGCGTACATTCGGTTGTAGGGCATATTGCGCAAGGACAAACATATCCGCCTGTTTTACCTTATTCAAGGGCTCAATACTATTTATAGAACCTCCTTTAATTATTGACCCATATACATATTTTCAATTTTGTTTTGTAGAAAAAGAAATTGGGCTAATAAAACGAAGACATTTTGTTTTGATATATTATTATTTTTATTTTCATTAATTCTACTATCTTGAGCATGCTTTTCTACGCCTAATTGAAATTTCGTTTAGTTTTAGTAAATTTTGGTTAATAAATAAATAATAGATAGCTATTAATAGTTACAATTTCATTTTATACAAGAACAAAGATTCATCTACATAATATGTGGATTAAAAACGTTGTCATTTACAAATTATTTATATTTATGTTTACATAAACATAGTCGATATTTTATATGTGGTAATAGGAAGTCTTAAATGTCACGCTTTTATTTTTCGCACAAAACATATTGATGTAGGTCGAGAATTGATTTCTTGAAGGTTTCACCGACTGTATAATTTTACACCGGACAAATTTTAAATTCAAAATTCAATCTTTACATTTTAAATTAGTTTATTTAGGGATTTAAATCTATTTTAGAATTTTATATACCTATAGTCAGTATTTTCTCCACAAATAATGTGACTCAAGTCTGTCAATAGTTTCAAATCACGGTTTAGTTAAACTAATTATGAACTAAGGTAAAGGGCCCAGTTTCTGACACTTTAAGAGTGATTCTAGGATTATCATAGGATAACTTATAAAAAATTCAATGTGAATCAATAATGTTTTATTTTAAAAATAAGTTGGCGATTTCTTGAACAGATTATATGCGTTAAATAATTTTTTAACCAAATTAATAATAGAAATTAATATTTTAAAAATTAAAGTTTAGAGACCCAGTTTCTGACACTCAAAATTTATTTTGTTGTAGTTTCTGACACTAACAACGGCCTAGTTTCTGACACTCAATTGAAAATTATTTTTTAGGTTACATACTATCAAGTTCCAATTTTTAACAATAAATGATATTTTATTTACTCTACAAAATATTCAACATTAATTAACTACTGTAATTAAAGAAAATTATAAGACAAAGAATCACTATAAACCTAAATAAATATTTTTACATTTTATGGAGATGTCAACTGTTCGATCCTGGTTCTTTCCTTTCTTAATCTGGCGCCAATTTGGCCCACACCGCGCATCAGCGCAGCCCGTTTTGCGCGCGAACTGCAAATCTAGTTGGTCGCGCCTGCACTAAAAATCGAGTTGGCCGCGCCTTATGAGTGTCAATAACTGCAACATGCCAATAAAATTGAGCCTAGTTATTGACACTCATATTTTAATAATAAAATATTGTTTTTAATGATATTTTAAATATTTTATAGCGAAGAAAAGGCTATTATTAATCATACAATATATAATTATATATGTTTTTATAATTACATGACTGTTAAAACGTGTATTCAATATACGGACACTCTTACGTCAATAACTTAGACTACAACTGAAAAATCGCTTCGACCGTCACTCAGGGCCTTAAATATGTTTTTTTTGTATAAAGTTGTTTTGTTTATAACTATTGCTATTATAAAATCAGTACTTAATTAAATTATTTTACTTTTGAAAAAATTAATTAACTTATATAAGAAACAATTTTTCTTTAAATTGAAATTAAAGTGAACAGTGTCAATAACTGGGCCTTTTACCTTATATGGACTACGTCTTTCTTTGCATGTAAATTACGTCCTTTAAATCATAGACAGACAGTCGACTCCACTATGCCGGTTTGAGGAGACGAATGTGCTCCGTCCAAATTGACAGGACACACTCTCAACAATTATTAACACTAGATTTACCAGACCAGTCAAAATGACTGGTCTTGCAAGATCAAATTAAAATTCCTACTGCATCTAACATGTTCTTTAATTCTTCTAATCTTCTTTAATCTATAACAGAAGAATTAGTTTTATGAACTTTATATTATTTTATATATATTTGTAACAAATATATACTTTTTTTTGGTTTTGGTAGAAATAGGTGCTTAATGCTGGTAAATCTAGTGTTAATTTAGATTGACGTTTCGAAAGATTTGCATCAATCGTGTGCGCGACAAATTAGTTGTTTATTGTTTTCAAATAATAATATATGCATAAAAAATAATTAAAACAAACGATTATAGTGTTAATGTCATTCGAACAAGTTCCAAAAGGTCAGGGTTTCGTGGAAAAATAATAATTTTGATGATGTAATAGATTTTGTTTCTTTTTTAAATTAACTACAGACATATTCGACCCAAGTGGGACGAATTAGTATTATTGTTTTCTTCGAAATTAAACCGCTTCATTTCGCAAGAAACTCGCCAATCATAGCCTGTACAATTTAATGTTATTATTTTTAATTAATTATAGCATCTTTAAACATTTAATACAAGTCAATAAAGTTAAAGTAGATATATAAAACATTATTTTTTAAAAAGAACTCAAATTAAAAAAAATATTAATTCCTTTTTTTTTTAATTTTTATTGAAGACACGTAATCGTACATCTGAAAAGCTAGAGTACTATCTCAATATCAGGTTGACAGGGTACACTAATCATAAATATCGTTATAACGTTCAAATTAGTGTAGACTAATGAAGAAAAATATTTAGAATTAAAAAATCATAAATATTGTTGCCAATAATTATTATATAGGTCAGTGAATAATTATTTGCTCTTTATGCTACTTTAGTTTATAATATTTATGAAGTCAGTGGTTCTCAAAGTTGACTAAGCTCCGAGAATCCATAGACTTGTTAAATATAATTATATTTAACTTCGTCTACGTACTATACTTTATATGAAGATATAAAGTACTATGAAGTTTAATAATGTTTCATATTTCAATGACGCCTCCCTTCACGTGACTGCAGGTTCGGCTATCCATACCTAATCATTGCGAAATTTCAAGTATGTATCAAAAAAAATGAAAGCAAAATCAGTTCTTAGCGGACGTCTACTAACTATAAACTACCTCCAAATTTCATCTTTGCACGACAAGCTGTTTTCGATATTTCGTAATGAGTGACCTTTCGCTTATATGTACTATTTATGTACCAAGCTGATAAAAAAACAATGTAATAAATGAATACATTAAAATGCATACAGATATATTTTGTTGTATTATTATCATTGTGGTATAGAATGTGGCATTGGCTTCCTGCATTAAAAAAAACAGTGACAAAACTTCCGTTCATTCGATAACAATTACAATCTAAGATTATTACTTATTTGCATTCAATTATTTTATATATAACGACATCTCTTTATATACTAGCAGTTGCTCACGACTACGTCCGCGTAATAATAAAGATATATTGAAGTTTTCATACGGATTCCTGACGTTTTTGAAAATATTCTATAGCTAATGTTCATCAGGGATAATGTTATTGGTATTCTAATACATGGAATTCTAATGGGAAAAGAATTTTTCAAATCGGTCCAATAGTTTCGGAGCCTATTCAATACATACAAACAAACAATCAAATGTTTTCTCTTTATTATATTAGTATAGATATTTTTTAGTAAATTGACTCCAATAAAGCAATATGTAGTAACTATAAATGAAATAAATTATCACAAACAGTTGAAATTAGCTGCTGTATACTGGCATTGTCCACTTGCATACTAATGTCATAATAATATATAATAAATCTACTATGATGTAGAAGAATAGCTGCTGTATAAGGGCATTGTCATACTATTGTATACCTAAGGGTAAACATAAAATGATATTGATCATGCCCAATCTTTTTTATCTATATATATTCATCTAATGCAGCCATTCTCAAAGTGGTGTTCCGCGGAACCCTAGGGCTAAAATACTGCAAAAAATACCTACCAAAAGGAGATTATAAGGTTACATCTAAATATTACGTAATATTACATTGCAATATGATTATTCATATATACATATAAATCAGTTTTTTATAATTATATTAAGACTTGCCTTCGCCAAAAAAGTTTGAATTTTATGTTTTTTTTTAATTGATAAGAAGGAAGGCTGGATAGGATATTATATCAGCTGGTATCAGTTAGCTTTTTTAAAATTCACTATTTAATTAATCAAAAATAAACCCTTAGTGGTCGTATAGAATGAATCTAAGCAAACTTGTTTTATGGTAATATACCCATTCATTCATCATTGGAATTCAAACTTGGAACCACTGCGTAACAGAGGGCCACTGGCGGCTCGTCCTAAAGAGCGCTGGTGCAGTGCACTCCCACGAAAATTACAGAAGTAATCTATATTTCTTCATAATACATACTATCCTTACATTACATTCATTCTATTCTACTATGCCTATATAATAGTATATTATATTACCTATATCTACGCGTATATTTGGCGTCAAGTTGTAACGAGTGGAGCGCCAGCGATTGCGCTCCTATGAAACGAAGTTTAGTACGATTCCTAGCATTGTATTCAATGAGTGCGAAAGAGAAACATCGACTCAGGCCGACGCGTGAAACAAAAGATTTCGTATGAGAAATTAACCTAATCTGGAGCGCCGCTCACGAATGGATTTTCTGTGCAAATAAAATAAATGGTAGGCTCTAGTTTTTTGTTTATTTTTTTGTGAACCCCCATCAAAAAATGTCACGAGCCGCCAATGCAGAGGGCTATAGATATATACACTATATACAGGCTGGTGCGAGGGAACTTCCCACATTTCAGTCGACTGCGCCAGTGTTCCCGATTGGAAAATAAATTTGTCTTAAGTGTGGAAATTTAAGGTAACAGGATCTATAATTAGTTGTTTCAGGCGTTACTTTGCGGAAATCCATATTAAAGGAAATTATTTAAAATTATTTTGCTTATAATTCCCGCTACAACATTCAGTAATTTGTCTCGACGCGTTTCGCCACTTCACGTGGCATCATCAGTATACGTGAAGTGGCGAAACGCGTCGAGACAAGTTACTGAATGTTGTAGTGGGAATTATAAGCAAAATAGTTTTAAATAATTTCCTTTAACAGGATCTACACTAAATATGAATGTACATAATCTATCTGTCATATAATTTTCAGCCTATTGAAATATGGGATGTTCCCGCGCCCCACCTGTATATACATATATAATAGGTACATAAAAGTACTTAAACCATGACTTTTCTAATTAAATATATAAATAACTAAACATAATACGACTATTGATAAATGATAAAGCCTTTTATGACCGCGATAAATTTTGTTATTATAAATTTCGACTAAATATAACACTGAAGTGTTGCGTCATTGTACTTGCTTATATTCGGATGTGATAGGGTTGGGCAGGCAATCGAAATATGTGTACAAATTGGATTCCTTTTAGAGTATAATGAAAATGTTTGAAAGTAAAGCAGTCCTATCTCTTATGATGACTTGTCAATTTAAAATACTTTATACTTAAGGCTTTCCGAGAGAGATTGTGTGAGGCTGAAATAATCTAATGTGATAGTAAGCTGTATATTGTTTTTTTTTATTGATGGCTCAGCATATGACCACACTCAGACTAATGTTAAGCTAGAGTCAAGTCCATGAGCATAGACAACTGTTACCACAGACAGATGTCCGCGCGCAAGTGGTGATACTTCCCCGGGACGACATACTGGGCTAATGCCATCATCAGTCTGCCTACCACTCTTTGTGTGCCTATATTATTATACTATACTGTACCGGCTTAATTTTTGAGAGATTCAAACACGCGGTCTCTCAACCACTAGGCCACGGCCGCTCTTTCTAAAATAATTAATCCTATTAATTAATTTCATATAATACTATATGAGCCGAAACGTTCCGGGCTTCTCACATAGATGGCGCTATAATCGCAAAATTAGTCATACTCTCATAAATAGTAACTGTTTTAAAGTACTATTTTCACTGTTAGTCCCGGGAATTTCCAGCCCATGTGGTTAGTACAGTAATGCCCCGCTTTACGCGAGGGATACATTCCGGAAAAAATCGCGTTAACTGAAATTCCCGCGACCATAGAGAAGTTGATGACTACATTATGTTTATACGCACTCTTTCGCGCAATTTAATAATAAATTTGAATTTCGCGTTATAGTGAAACAGCGCATAACGGGGTCGCGTAAAACGGGGTATTACTATATGTGTAAAATTCGCTCCCTACTTTACGTTCCTATATGTATAATACCATAAACAGTTTTCAGTAATGTCATTTCAAAAGTGTAAATTGTAGATACCAAACAGAACCTCGATAATATTTATTAGGCGTTCGAATTGTTAAGACAATAGCAAAAAACTTTGTTCAAAATGTTAACAACCTCGCCAAGGTCATAATGTCATTATAATATCTGCACAAAACAATAAATTCAACAGACCGTAATGTGGAAATGCCATTGTTATGAAATCACAAAAGAAAATGCAAGAAAAAATTCATACAAAAAGGATAAAAAACAATCATTTTATATTATGAATTGAAAGTACTACTTAGTTATACGCCTATTAACATGGTAGGATCTACAAAATCGCAATTTTATAGGAGAGCGATTTAAAGTTGTTATTGTGCATAGTTTGTGTGGAGCAGCGGTTCTCAAACTTTTTTGGCGAAAGAAAAATCCCTAATATAACAAAAAAAAAACTGATTTATATATATTTATGAATAATCATATTGCAATGTAATATTACGTAATATTTAGTTGGAATATTTAGATGTAACCTTATAATCTCCCTTTGGTAGGTATTTTTTGCAGTATTTTAGCCCTAGGGTTCCGCGAGACACACTTTAAGAGCTGGTGTAGAGTATCTCCGAAATCATTGAAACATTTTTCATCGTATTTTGAAGCTAGTAAAAAAATGAAAATTGCTAAAATGTTAATTTTGATTATGTTAATAGGACTTGACTAGATTGTATGTTTAAAAGACTTTATGCGGCTTAATATCGCCGTAAGCCGAACTAAGTCGCAAAAAAATTTAAATTAAGTACTAAAGAAAGGATAAAATTTTCTATCTGTGCATATACCTACTTTATTAGTTTAAACAGAATATACGTATTGTAATGTTGTTTTAATTCGTGAAAATTTCCAATAATATAAATAAATATAAATAAATACTTAATTAATATTTAAACGACTGAACGCATTATAAAATCATTAACACGAAATCTGATTGAAAAACGAATGCGATTTTAATTCAACTTAAATATCATTTATTGAAAATTACTATTTAAACCTCAAAAATTTAGTGAATGTTACAATACTTAATAATAATATGTTTTTATTAATTTAAATTAAATTCACACGACGACGAAAATAAAAGAAAAAAACAATTGAATTTTTATGTTGACAGTTCATTACATTGACAGTAGTTTTTTTAAATCTTTATCAGGCCAATGTTATATTTGACTTTAAATATTAGTAAAAATAATTTTTAAAATTTTTAAATATAATACCCAGATTCTAAACAAATGCTATAGGTATTTGAACAAGGACAGGACAAACACAACATCCAGACCCGAAATAAATACCTACTTTCTATAATATCATATAATGTTTAATTCGACCGGAATTAAATAATCTTTGCTAATTGTGATAACCATCTTTTAATCACAGTATAAGAAGGTAACGGTTCAAATAAATAGGTCATATTAGTATCCAGCGCTTCCCAAATTTGGTGACCCCGACGTGATGTCAACCACACAAGCACAAGATGAACAAATTAGCGGCGTCTCCAAAATCACATTGAAATTGCCACCGTTTTGGAGAGCCGATCCAGATCTATGGTTCTTACAAATAGAAGCTCAATTTCAACTTTCAAACGTCAGAGCGGACAAAACCAGGTACAATTACCTCATCACTTCGCTAGACAATGAGACCATGCGAGAAGTAGCAGACCTATTAAGGCCCCCACAAACACCTACATATGAAAGTCTCAAAGAAGCGCTGATAAAGAGATGCTCAGCGACAGACGAGCAGAAAATCAAAAAATTATTAGGAAGAATGGAATTGGGTGACAAGAAACCATCAAAATTACTACGAGAGATGCTACTACTCGTGAAACCCAACACCAGCACCGACATCATCAAGCCACCGTTGACTCCTGTGTATACCGGCCCACATCCAGTCATTTCTCGGGGACATAAGACTTTCACGATTAATATAAACGGACAGAGCAAAGTCGTATCTAGAGATCGTTTAAAACCGGCATACACGGATGACTCTTCCGTTAGGAAAAGGTCAAAAAAAATTGTGAGATTTTCATTAGGGGGAAAATAGTGTAGGGCAGCCCTATCTCTCTTGGCAACGGTTTTGTTGATGACGTTTGTCAAAGCAAAAAATATAAACTTACTTAAGAAGCAAATATACCTAATTAAACAATATCACTTTGTTTTGCTCAATAAAATATCCAGCGCTTCCCAAAAACTCTTTCTACTCGATACTAGATGGAGCTTTCTGATGCTAGAAATTAATCCGTTCATAAATACTGCTATTTTGTCTTTCAGCGATGCTATTATTTCTTTGAGATTTTTCTAGGATATTTTCTGAAGCTTTACATTGACGAACGTGTTCATATTTGATAGCAACTCGCCGTCCGTGTCAATTATGGTTTTTCTATTCATCAATAGATGGCGTTAGTCGTACTTCTTATAGATAAGTTTGCTATCGGATGCGTTCGCCGTCCGTGTATATTATGGTTTTTCTACTCCTCAGTAGATTGCGGAATTCCTCGTATTTCTTGCGCGGAAAGCAAAGAAGAGGTGTTTGATTTGAATCTTGATTGAAAATGTATAATGAAGCCTACAGATTTTTCATAATATAGTTAGTCTCAAGGTAATACCACCACTTTCAAGCGTAACACCTGTGATTAAACCTAGTCGTGTTTCGGGATCAGCTTAAAAATAGCCGGGATAATGAGATGA
This sequence comes from Tineola bisselliella, assembly GCA_028551675.1. Lineage (NCBI taxonomy): Eukaryota > Metazoa > Arthropoda > Insecta > Lepidoptera > Tineidae > Tineola > Tineola bisselliella. The sequence goes on from JAPWLS010001452.1 coordinate 46,552, forward strand.
GTGGTCCTGTCAATTTAGATCTGTCTGTGGTTACAGTTGTCTCCGCTCATGGACCGCACTCTAGCTTAACATCAGGCTGTCTGTTTTATGCCTGTCTACTAAGAAAAGGTATGCATTACAGTATTCTAGAAAAAGACATTTTTAAAATCCGAATTTAAAAATAAAAATATCAGCTTCATCAAAGTACACTTGTAAAAATTTAATGGCTACCTGCGCCCACGTTTTCAGAGCTGTAACTAAGCTTTATAGGTTACTATCAGTTTGACCTATGGAAACAAACGAAAAAGAGATTAATTTCTTAAATAGGGTAATTTTCCAGTTACGATATCATAAAATGCCACTCAAACTGGTCTTATGTTTCGGCCGCTAATAAAATATTTTTATATTGAATTTATTACTATTTTTAAAACATCAAATAAGCCCATAGATATTAGTTTTTGCACCGGTTTCTTTTTATTATCAGATGTTTTCTCTAGTATACCTTTACCAATATGACGCAAATACGTAATTAGAATTTTAATATTAATTTTAAAAATGTAATATTTGTATAATTTGCATATAGATCCTGTTAATTGCTTGCTAAAATTTGTTTTATTTAGGCAATAGCATAAAGTTTTTATTTATTTGATTTTAATTATAGCAGAAGAGAATTCATAATGTATGTATATAAATTAAAATAAATAATTTGATCTTTG
>JAPWLS010001625.1:0-55243 GCA_028551675.1 Tineola bisselliella
AAAAGACAGTTGTACATCTTGTCTGTTATGACTACAGAAAAGTAACAATATTGACACTATTATTATTATAAAAACTTTTAAAACTTTAAACATACTGGCATACTTACTATTAAATTATTAACAAATAAAAAAGTAACAATTACTAATTTGCATGAAAATATTATACATAAAAACGATTCTTATATTTATACGTCAATATTAATTTCAGTGTAATAGTTAAATGCGAAGTTGGCAACAGTCACCATATCCTTAACGACAGGTCAAACAAAACACATTACAAATTCAAAAGTGACCTATTACCATAGCGAGTCGAAAGAAACTTTAGCGGCCGCTAAGGAACTTAACGCTAAACTTTTAAATGGTTTTATTAAACGTTTCTTTATCACAGACTTTTACACTTTACTACAATTAGTGGGTAGATTTGGCATTTTAACATTAGTGCAGCATAGGCATATAAATAAATTACAAAATTGATATACTTTCTAAACCAGACTATATTGTTTAATTATATTTTTTGGTATTAATTGTAATTTGCACTAAATGAAATTATGAAACTATTTTAAATAATAAAGTAATCAGTCTCACTTATTGCTGTGAGTATGTGAAAGTACTTAAGTAATAATAACACATTAATAATCTAGACTTAACATAACATTCTTTTAAATTTATATTTATAAAATCAACTTCAGTCATTCATAATCCTAACAAACATTAAACAAGAAGCATTTATATTTTGCAATGCAAAATGCAAGTGAATGTTATTTCTGTGTCTGCAAAAAAAAACGATCTAAGAAAACATATAGTGTTGATTGTACTATCCCCCAATCTGCTTCTGATGTCACTACAACTTTTTTAAGATTTTTTTCATAATCTTAATTTAAATTTAAATATTGACCAATCGTGGTCTGTAACTTTTATTTCAGATTTTATATCTAATAAAGCTTTTTTGATGCATACCTTCAGATCATAAAATCTTCCAACCATAGATAAAAGACTGTTCCAGCGTGTGCGGGGCAGTCCGAAATAAGTTGTGATTCTTTCCCTTTTTCTTATCTACCTTGCTCATCATCCAATTCGTCCATGTATTCACTATCATCATCACTCCATTTCAATAGAAGACTTTTCCACGGGATCAACTTCTCTATCCGATTTTTAAGGTACAAAATTTGACTACAGCTAACTGGATGCCGTATGCGATACACAATTGATGATAGTACGGTACTACTACTAAAGTGCCAGCTTTAACCACGACGCTTGCGCCGTGTAGAGTCATGTCAATTATGTCAGAATCGAGATGTACTATACATACAGTACAGTTTTTCGCATTTTTGTTTGCTTTACCGGATCCGATACCGGATCCGGCAGATCCTATCGGATCCGGTAGGCCCAAAAACACGCCGGATCCGCCGGATTACCGGATCCGCCGGACCGGATTGCAATCCCTAGTTGTAACTGCTTACCATAAGGCGAAGTATGGTTATAAAAAAATACAATTTAATAAGAATTATCAATTTATTTGTCAAGTTAAATTCAACGACATTTTGTCTGTAATCACTGTTCCGTTGTACATATATTCGTCTCCTTAAGAATACCCACACATAACAAATACATAGAAGAGAAATTAAGCTAAATTTGCTAACTTAAAAGTTTTGTTTACCATACATATATCTGAAGAAAAGTAAAAACGAATACTATTAAGTAACTGTAATACGGACGCTAGAAATTTCGAACACTACGAAAGCCAAGTGCAAAATAGACTTGAGCGCCCTAGGTACAACAGTTATGACCGCACATGGCAGGCTATTAGAAAAATAATAATCAAATATAATTTCTTAATAAAACATCAGATATTCTACTGAATGTGTTCTTGGCTATTGCTGTTGATAATTTAGGTGATGCTGAAGATATGGATGAAGAAATAGAAAAGGAAAAAGCGGTATGTGAAGATTTGCAGGTAGAAGTAGATTGCTAACATGGTGAACTAACGGTTGTCTTTCAATAGGATGATAACCCTGAAGCTGGTAATCCTCAATTAGATGAAGAAACTGAGCGAGGAGAAACTGATGATGAGTACGTTAATGAAGAAGAAGGATATTCTACTGAAGGGTGAGTCGCAAAGCAAGGTTCAATGCTTGTTCAATAACTTGCTATACTAACAATAAAATCTAATGTTATTATGTTTCATGCAAATAATTAGGAAAACCTATAAGAGGGTACCAAGGTAAGTCGCAGTGAGGTTTTAAATAAGGTATGACATATTTGACCCTTGGCATAAATCAATTGGTCTGCTATTTCCGAACGTGTCATGGCTAAGAATTAAAACTTGAGAGACACCTCTTGGGAAAGTAACACCCCAAAATACATTTCAGATCAGATCGTGAATATGACGAAACAGGGTCTGAAGAAGAAGTCGAACAAGCTGCTGAAGAACAAGCAGATCCAGAAGAAGCTTTAATGTCTAGTGAGAAGAAACAAAATGGTAAATAAATTTACTCAAGAACAATTTTCCCAATAGTCATATTTGACTGGTAGTAACAAATAACGTTTTAGGTGACATAAAGAAGGAACCTGAAGGTGTAAAGCGTCAAAGTACTAGAGCTCTACCGAGAAGATTATCAGAAGTTGAAATTAAACAGCAAGAAAAGCCTATCCCTGATGCAAGTTCCTTCTTCATCATGTCAAAGAATAATTGGTGAGCTGATTGATTTATGATCGCAGTATGATCCAAATCTTATTTTCCATTTATTTAGTTAAGTTTTAAGATCACATAAGATCAGAATTAAATAGGTTTAACGAGAGTATTTGAAATTAAATGTTAGGGAATCATTCCTAATTACATATTGTCTTTTTTCTTGTTATAAACATTTTGTGCTTCAGTTTTGAATTGAATAAAACCTTTCTTTTCAGTTTCCGTGTATTCTGTTATAAGGTATCAATCAATTCTTGGTTTAAGAATATGATATTGCTCTGTATTCTTGCTTCGTCATTGATGCTGGCGATGGAAGATCCTATTGTTAGCAAGGAGAGTGAAGGAAAAGTTGAGGTAGGTTCAAAAAATTACCCAAGTCTTAGGTCCATTATATAAAATCAAAACGAAAATCTCATTATAATTTCAGATTCTTCGTAAAATAGATTATTTTTTCACGACGATTTTTACAATCGAATTGGTGTTAAAAGTGATCACGTATGGATTTATCCTGCATAAGGACGCTTTCTGCAGATCTGCTTTCAATCTGCTCGATTTGTTAGTCGTAATTGTATCTTTGATATCTGCTAGTGGGTAAGTACTTTTATTGTCTGACAAGTAGGAACTTTAAAAGAGTTATTGATTGCTGTAACGCTCTCATTGCGTGTAATGGTTTAATGTTTGAAAGATTTACATTGGTCAGAGGCGAAGTAGTCAAGCACTGATTGACGAGTATGTAATATTATATATTATGTGTAGTATTATTATGACATTAGTATGTAAGTGGACAATGCCAGTATACAGCAGTTAAATCGAATTGGAAATTAATTAATTTATTTCATTTATATTTATATTTGTATTGACGTGTAAAAGCACTCTATTGGAGTCCAATTACTAAAAGTAAATAAAAAAAAAGAGTTTCTTGTAGTCTTCTTCTCGTCATACGTCTTTCCGAAGCCATTGTAGAGTCTAATGATGAGCAAGCGCACGCCTTTAGTGTCTATGCTAATAAACTATTTTCATTTCATTTCACTATCTGTGGTAGCAATTGTTTTATGGATTCAGATGCGTACTACGGGGGTAATTTCAATAATTCTAATAAATTTTTTACAGTTCGGGGAACGTTTCGTTTATTAAGATTTTGAGAGTGTTCCGTGTGCTGCGACCTCTGAGAGCTATCAATAGAGCTAAGGGATTGAAGGTACGTTTGGAAAATATAAAATTTATAAAAGTAAAAGAAATTATTATTATTATTTTATAATTGTTTTTAGCACGTAGTGCAGTGCGTTATTGTAGCCATAAAAACTATCGGGAATATATTGCTGGTGACGAATCTTCTGCAATTCATGTTTGCGGTCATGGGAGTGCAAATGTTCAAGGTAGGGTTTATAGTACAATGAGCATAAAGTCAATTTGCTGCTTATGCGACACCTTTGGGTTGAAAAGTAAATTCAAAAGAAACTGTGTGATTTGGCTTGTTTTTTTCTTGTGTGGCTTCCTTGGATTGCTTCGATAGTAAACTAACGTTTGGTTTGGAAAGCGCTTTGAGATTTCACGTTTGGACCGCGTTTTATGATGACTCGGAAACTTGTGTGATATTCGTTTAACAGATTTCGGGTTTGATTAAAGTGACGATCTTGTTGAAGTCATGTACAATCGCGGTCTAAATTTAAACCTCAATTAAATGTGATTTTCTCCATAATTTGCATTATGAGTCCAAAAAATTGTTTTAAAATGTATCTTCATTGTTATGACTTAGTTATTTCGTCCCTTATCAGTAAAAATATAAGCAAGATTATTTGTTCAGTGCGTAAATCACAGGTATTGGTTGTAATCGAAATATCACATGTTACTTAAATTAAAAGAAGCCCAAAGGTGTTGTGTGTTTTTGTTCCGTTTATTTTTTTGGACTCAAATAGCTTGTTGCGTTTTGGCTTCATTGCACCCTACCTTGAGATTTACACTACGTTTTAAGGTTTTTATAATATAATGCCATTTTGTACGTTAATGTCTTATGAGGTGACTATGGTGGTTAGCTTTTAAATTACAAATTTTCTAATTTAAATTGCTAAAACCACATAAAGCCTTTTAAATTAGTTAAAACATGTACCTAAATAATCTCTAATTAGATTTAATTTAAAAATATGACACGGTTTTATATAAATAGGGAAATGGCGTGTGTATTAAATATCCGTGCAAATATAGCAACTTTAGTTGCAGCAACTTGCTGTATTAGTTGTTACGCAGTTAGCAACTAGACTTGCTTCTTAGCAACTTAACTTGCTATCTGGCAACTTAACTTGCTATCTGGCAACTTAACTTGCTATCTGGCAACCTAACTTGCTATCTGGCAACTTAACTTGCTATCTGGCAACTTGCTATCTGGCAACAACTTGCTATCTGGCAACTTAACTTGCTATCTGGCTTAACTTGCTATCTAACTTGCTATCTGGCTATCTGGCAACTTAACTTGCTATCTGGCAACTTAACTTGCTATCTGGCAACTTAACTTGCTATCTGGCAACTTAACTTGCTATCTGGCAACTTAACTTGCTATCTGGCAACTTAACTTGCTATCTGGCAACTTAACTTGCTATCTGGCAACTTAACTTGCTATCTGGCAACGTAACTTGCTACCTAGCAACTGAACTTGCCATCTGGCAACTTGACTTGCTATCTGGCAACTTGCTTCCTAGCAACTTAACTTGCTACCTAGCAACTTAACTTGCTAGCTAGCAACTTGATTTGCTATCTAGCAATTTGAGTCGCTATCTAGCAACTAAACGGTTATCAGTTGCCAAAACTAGTTGCTACGTTTGCTAAATTGGATTGGGTTTTGTGGTCAAAAGTCAGTAATTGACACTGGCAATTGTTTTTTTCCTGACTCTTTTTTAAAATAATGTTTTTTGGCTTTTCTTTTCCATTGTGTGTTTCTCCGAAATGATGGTGGCTTGGATTGGGTAAAAATACGGTTATGTTTGTCTATTTGTATTAATAGTATGTTGTGAAGTGTATTATTGCATCCATCAAATCTATTGGGAATATTTTCTTAATTAATCACATTTTACAATTCATGTTTGCTGTTGTTGGTATTCAACTTTTTAAGGTAATTTATGGATGTTGCAAGTTTATGTGTTTTGCTTCTGTTTTAAGTAGAGACGAGGGTTTTGCAAGCAGATTTCCATTGGCTCTTTTTGTTGATGTTATTTTTAACCGAGTAGTCCTTTCTTTACGATCTTAATGTTATGTTTGTGCTGTTCTCGCCCTGGTAACACTAGGCTTATCACGAATTTAGTCTGGCTTTCGAATCGAGCTGTCACAAGTAAAACGGATCCGTTAGCAATCGGGATCATGAATTTTTACTAACGACTAACGAGCACCAGCAATTTATCAAATGAACGAAAGATCGAGACGTTCGAAAATTAATAAAAAGTATCTAAAATATTGTAGTTCCAATGCCGCACGCGGTGGCGCTGCTCAAATTTCCATACAAATCACTTGAAGTGAACTCGGTTCGAAAGCCAGACTAAAATTCGTGATAAGCCCACAGAACCCCTTGTACATAATACTCTGGTTTGAAGTCAGGTTATTTTAATTGTCTTTCTTTCGCTTCGTAACTGGTTTTAAGTATGTCTGTTTTTATGTAAAAGTTTGTATATGTGTAGGTATATAAATATTGTCTAAAGGCATGCATGCTTTTGTATTAGAATAAAAAATATTAAACGCCTGAAATTTAACAACCAATTTTTTATAGACTTGTGAGCTAATTGTTTGAATTGTGAAAATTTCAGGGTAAATTCTTTTCGTGTACTGATGTCACTAAGATGACGAAGGAGGAATGTCAGTAAGTGGATTTTTTTTCCTATTGAATATATTAGTAAAGTAATATGGTTAAGGATATTCTATTTAGCGTTTAACATTTTAGCACTAACGGTTTTTTGACCGTTAACTAGTTTTTTTTTGGGCAGTCATTTGACATATAACAAGTAATTTGCTAGTTTAGAATGATTACTTGATTAATGTTTGTTTTATAGATATATAATCCCGTTTATTATTGAAATATTGCTTGAGATTTATACAATTAGAACTATTTCCTAAACTACGTTTATTTTAATATCGATAACTGCTTATTACTCACTATTGCGATTAGTCGAGTTGTCATTTGTTTAGTTCCTGAATTCACAAACTACCCTTCTTGTTTCTTGTTCCACGCTTTCAATCAACTGTTTACTATTAGCTAACTACACGAGTGTTCTTCTTTACTAACCTCCCCATCATATATGCATTTAGTTCTACATATATAAAGTCCACCTAATCTGCTACATGTTTTTTTTCAGGGGTACATACCTTATTTTTGAGAAAGGCAAGCCAGACATAAGAGATCGGGAGTGGCATAAGAATAAATTTAATTTTGACGACGTTTTGAATGGAATGTTAACCCTTTTCACGGTGTCTACTTTTGAGGGGTGGCCAGGGTATGTTCAATCTATACTAATATTATAAAGACAAAAGATTTGTATATTTGTAACGAATTGGCTCAAAAACTACTGGACCGATTTCAAAAATTCTTTCACAATTTGAATGCTACGTTATCACTGATCAATATAGACTATATAAATTACAGGAAAAAATAAGGATCTATACTAAAACTACAATAATGTAACTCAATGTTACAAAAAATTATATGGCCTCAAGTATTCATGAAGCAAGTAAATGTGCTTCTTAACAAAAATGTATATAGACACCAGCGTTAATATTCTATATTCAACAAAGTATGGCCTACAACTTTCTTCTTGGACCTATATGGACCTATTAAAATATTCTTTAACATAAAATTACTTTATAACGAAGTGACTATCATATCAGAGGCGATTATTGTCCGTAGATATTTCTCTGTGTGCAGTTTCCATTCAAGCTCCACATGCAAAATTTCAGTTTGCTGACTACATCGATGAATTCAAATGCTGAGGATTATGGACCGATCGAGAACTCAAGACCTTTGGTTGCGTTTTTCTACATCAGCTACATTATAGTCATTGCTTTCTTTATGGTGAGTAAATAATATATAACAACGTCTACTCAAGTCGGCATAGTGGAAGCGACTGTTGCTCGCAGACGTGACTGTGAGAACAGTGGGCTTATCACGAATTTTAGTCTGGCTTTCGAACCGAGTTCACTTCAAGCGATTTGTATGGAAATTTGAGCAGCGCCACCGCGTGCGGATTTGGAACTACAATATTTTAAATACTTTTTGTTAATTTTCGAACGTCTCGATCTCTCGTTCATTTGATAGATTGCTGGTGCTCGTTAGTCGTTAGTAAACATTCGTGATCTCGATTGCTGACGGATCCGTTTTACTTGTGACAGCTCGATTCGAAAGCCAGACTAAATTCGTGATAAGCCCACTGTTGTCTAGTCTCAAGGCTTAGCTTTGGGGGGAGTGTGGTGACTGGTGATACACCAGGATACAATAAAAAATAACTTCCTGGACAAGAACACTCCCAGTCTGGAAGTAATGAGTTCAGAAGTTCGAGTCGCTTGTTATTAAAATACTTCTTCTTTATTTAAATGACCTCAGATTATCCCTATCCCTACTTCCCTACTAATATTATAAATGTGAAATGTGAGTTTGTTTGTTACGTTTTCACGCAACAACTACTTAAACGATCATCATGAAACTTTGTACAGATATTTTTGGAGGTACTAGAAGTAACATAGGATACTTTTTATTTTGAAAAAAATATATATTTTTTACTATAGTTTCCAATTGACTATAGTTTCAGCTGTTTGGAATTTTTCTATATTTATTTTTATTTCCGTCTGTCATTTTTATATATGCAGTATAAAACTATTTGAATTTTTGTGGTTAGATGGCTAGATGCTTTATTATTTTAAATCTTACTGATACTTATTTAATGACTTAAATGCGAGCGAAACCGCGAAACCCTTTAGTTACATGTCAGAATTTTAAGTCAAATATCAAATATTTTATATTCGTTATTTTATTTAATTTTTTTCATTTCAGGTCAACATATTTGTCGGTTTCGTTATAGTAACATTTCAAAAGGAAGGCGAGCAGGAATTCAAAGATTGTGAACTAGATAAAAATCAGAGAAATTGTATTGAATTCGCTCTCAAAGCGAAACCAGTTAGACGGTAAGTAAAGTAAAAGATTTACCGATTATTTACCGCATGCGGGACGCGGGAAATTTCTAAAGCAAATGCTGCAATAATCGTATTATAAAAAAATTCGTAATACTAAGCTGGATAATTCAATTCAAAGTCAGTACAATAATTTATTTAAAAGAACTGACATAGATGCTTAGTATTAACTAAGTAGCAAGCCAAAATACAGGAAACATCTCGATACTAACTATCTTTAACTAACTAACTAGTGTTTTAATTATTTTTTTATATTTGTGATTTTTCTTTTTTTTTCCTCTTCCTTATATATTTGGTTCATGTTTTATTTTTTTTTTCATTATTGTGTAACGTCTAAATTATGCATTTGTGTATTTTTATTAGAAGTGTAGTATCTATCCCTTTATCACCTTGAGCATATGACATATAAGCCCGTAAAAATTCCTGTCAAATGTCCGTAAAATAAGCATTGTGTGGCCTATCGCTGTCAAATCCGTAATTTCGTGAATGATTCTCTTGCTATTTTTAAGTAACAATTTTTTTACAATATAAATTATTTTTATTTTATTTTATTTATATAATAAATTATGTATATTTCCACAGCTATATACCCAAGCATCGTATTCAGTATAAAACGTGGTGGTTTGTGACATCAGAGAGATTCGAGTTTGTCATATTCTTCTTTATCGTGCTCAATACAGTGGCCCTCATGATGAAGTTCCATTGCTCCGAAGTATATTATAAGAAAATATTGGACTATTTAAATATGTTACTGACCACAATTTTTATGCTGGAGTTCGTCTTTAAATTGGCTGCTTTTAGATTTAAGGTGAGTTTGTTTAACATATCTTTAGATTAAAGGAAATTATTTAAAATTATTTTGCTTATAATTCCCGCTACATTAGGTCGATAAAGGAAAATAACCTCCACCAACATTCAATAACTTGTCTCGACGCGTTTCGCCACTTCACGTGGCATCATCAGGATACGTGTTTTGGGAATTATAAGCAAAATAATTTCCTTTAATATGGATTTCCGCAAAGTAACGCCTGAAACAACCAATTATAAGTCTTTAGCTTATTTAGGTAATCGTTATTAGGGACCATCCATAAATTTCGTCACACGTTAAGAGGGGGGAGGGGAATTGACGAATTGACGATTGACATTTCACAAATGTGACCGGATGTGACGTGTGAAGCAATTTATAGATGGTCCCTTATCATTATTTGTTATTGAAGTCAGATGATTAAATATCATGGGTTAATATTATTATTAAAATGATTATGTTTTGTACTAATAAATAAAATACAAACACGACCGCCATCTTGGATTTTTGAAATAAACATGTCTCCCGTGTTATTGTAGAGTGAAGTTTTTGAATTTTGATAATTTCTGACTTGCTCATTTCTTATAGGGCGATGATTTTCAAATGGATACAGTTTTTAGTAGGTATATAAACGATAGAAAGAGGAACGATCGCGGTGTCGTGATCGGCAAAGGAGATACATGCATCCCTTTCACACACGCCTCAACTTCGACATGATAAGAATATAGCTATCCCTTTCTAATGATCGTTTCTTCAAAATAACCAAAAGAAACGCTGTAGTATGACAAGAAAGGATTTAAAAAAAGCGTTTTCTTGCATTTATATTGTATGTATTTCGTAGAACGAAGATTTGATATTTTAGTTTCCTAAATGTAACAAAAAATACAGTCCGTTTATCAAGTTGTTTTATTATCCGAGGTTTTATTGATATAGAATCTAAGCCATTGCGCCTCCGATCGATTTTCAATGCGCCCTCGCTGGACTAATGTAAATGTATGATAGCCAGAGCGATTTACTTACTCTTGTCAACGGCGATATACAGCAAGTAGTCAGTTGAGTTTAGAATAGGCATGTGGACAGATTTGTAAAATATGCGCCCTCGGTGATTTTCAAATTTAGTATTGCGCCCTTAAGGACAAACAGGTTGCCGACCCCTGATATAATTTCCACAGAGTATAAATATATATTGATTTATTTTCTCTTTTCAGAATTATTTCGGTGACGCCTGGAACACTACTGATTTTATATTGGTTGTTGGTAGCATAATCGATATTGTCGTAACACAAGTCAACGAATATAAACCGCCATCGGTAAGTATGACATCGGTATAAACCAGCTCCAGTAGACAGAAAAACCAGTTCTCATTTCTAGATCAGTTTGGTGGGAATATTAGTAATAAAAAATCGTTTTAATCATTACTTATTAATTAATATATAACTAACAAAAAGAAAGAAATGTTAATTAATATTTAAACTAGATGTTTGATATATAACTAACTATATGCAACATATTACTATTTATATTTTGACGTGACAACGTCTTATAATTCGATTGAGCCGGCTGCACGCACGAAAAAACATGACTCATGCGGCGTTACCTCGCTCTGAGGCGTTCCATGTAAGGCTTGAAGTGATCTTGATCTTGATCAATTTCATTGTGATTTCCAATTACCTCCTTCTCTATATACATACAAATCTATTAAACAAATGAAATTAAAATTTTCTTTTGAAAAATGCTACCATTCCATCAGTATTTTCTTAAGACGTTGTCACGTTCAACTATCGTCAGTAAACCGACTTTACAGACAACCGATTTTTACATATATTTTGATTACTGTGTTTAAAGATTTTTTATTTATTAGTAAATAATTATTATTGTATAAAATGTAATAATCACAGATCATTTTGAATTCGGACGTTAGTCTAAGAGTCACATTTACTAAAAAATATCTATTAATTGTTCTTTTTTCTTCCAGCTCGATCTAAGTCCGCTGAACAAGCAGAATAAAGAGGTATGTAATTAAAGAGGTCTTTATTACAGTAAACAATTGTTATATGTACAGCCGACTCTCGTTAATTCGAAACTCGAGGGACTCTTAAAATATTACGAGTTATCGAGTGTTTGAAATATCAAATGGTTCGAAATTTTTGAGAGAAAATTAATAAAACTTTGCATTATAAAGTGTTGATCAATTAATATTTATTAACTGCTATCCTTTAACAATGTGAATTAATTAATCTTTCGAAAGAACTCTGTTATACTGGTTTGCTGCTCATACTGCTCAATAACTTTTTTAAAGAGGTTAACAATCGTTCTGTCTCTTTCTCTCTGCAACTTTGAATTGTCGAGTGTTTGAAATCGATGAGTTCGAATTAACGCGTCGTTTTGTTACGTAGCAATAATAATAATAATAATAATTCTTTATTGCGCTTCAAAAACATGACACAATGGCGAGCTTAATGCCAATTGGCATTTTCTACCAGCTAACCATTAGGAGAGGAATGCGGTGAATGAGGCGCCAATATAATTAATAATAATAATAATAAAGTACATATTAGACATACACATAAATACATACAATATCGATATATACTTATATAAAATAAATTAGATAATTCATGCACTATTATTCTGCAATGATTTTTAATAAAGATAATTTGTGGGGAACTCGTGATACATACGATTAAATATGAATTATTGAGAGTCGACTGTATAATGTATATGTTTATTTTTCAGGGAACTTTGTTGAAATATATAACATTCTTTCGTTTGTTTCGGGCGATGAGGTTAATCAAATTGTTGTCACGCGGTGAGCGTATTAGGACACTGCTTTGGACGTTTATTAAGTCGTTCCAAGCGCTGCCTTACGTTGCCTTGTTGATCGTCTTACTGTTTTTCATCTATGCAGTTGTTGGAATGCAGGTAGTTTTTTTTTTTAATTCAAATTCAAATATCTTTATTGCATGTCACAATTATAATTAAGATGTCAGTATAGTTTAGTGCCAATGTGACACCCGGTCAGGGCACAGTAATATAACAATACAATAATAATCATAAACAATTTCAATTAATAAACCGAATTTAATTTACTGTTTCGAATCATGTTTCGAATACCTCCGTCAATTGAATAAAAGCATTTTAAGATCAAATATGTTTTTAATTTATTTTTAACTTGTATTAGGCTTTCATCACATTTAATCACTCTTGGCACGATATTATTAAAAACATTTATTGACATGTTATACGGACCCAACTTCACCATATGTAATTTGCTTGAATCCTCCGCCAAAAAATTATTGGGCCTTTAATTTTTGGGTCTCGACTACTCATGAAATAACTTATTTATATACAACGTACTGACTGTAAATCCTTCTAAAATATCGGATATAATATTAATTTTAAAAAACTTTTTTTCAGTTATTTGGAAAGATAGAATTCGATGATAATTTCATAACGGATCAGAATAATTTCTCAAATTTTGCCAGTGCACTAATGGTTCTATTTAGATCTGCTACAGGTAAGTTGGAGTGTATATAAACGGGGTAGTTTTATATATACAGCATCCCGCTCTAGATGATAGAATATGCCGGATTAGGAAAATGAACCTATCTGACTGAGAGCAAACACTCCATTCGTTATACCTGTGGGCTTATCACGAATTTAGTCTGGCTTTCGAATCGAGCTGTCACAAGTAAAACGGATCCGTTAGCAATCGGGATCATGAATTTTTACTAACGACTAACGAGCACCAATAATCTATGAAATGAACGAGAGATCGAGACGTTCGAAAATTAACAAAATGTATCTAAAATATTGTAGTTCCAAATCCGCACGCGGTGGCGCTGCTCAAATTTCCATACGAATCGCTTGAAGCGAACTCGGTTCGAAAGCCAGACTAAAATTTGTGATAAGCCCACTGGTTATTTCTCAAGCTGATTCAAGTTGCTTCACCCTTGAAAGTGGTGGACTATCACTGTCTGTATGTCAAAAGACATATTACGCTATCAAATTACTCAGTTAAACGTTTAGCTATATGAATTAAATCCCAAATATAATAATAATAATAATAATAACTCTTTATTGCACACATAGATAATAAAATAAAAAAATAAAAATAAAGAAACAATAGGCGGCCTTATCACTGAGTAGTGATCTCTACCAGGCAACCAACTTTTAGGTAGTAAATTGAGAATTTAATTGGGGTTAAGGGTGCAAAAAAAAAAAACAAAATATAATAATATATGCCAATGAATAATAAAAATATATACTAAAATAAGAATAAATATATAATTAAATAATAATAATAATAAATAAATAAAGTAAAAAAGTGACAATAATAACACAGACAGTTCTACAGTGAGAGATAGTGTTCACGCAATAACTTCTTAAAGACTGTGATAGAAGGCGCGATACGCACAGACAACGGCAAAGCATTCCACCTTATAATATACCTTCAAATATACCTTCGTTGCATAGCCAACTTCTGCCTATGGATTTTCCTTTTTAGTGTGGTTATATACCGTTTTTCAGGTGAAGCATGGCAAGACATTATGATGGCTCTGTCGCCTAACACAGACGATCGCGAGGCACCCAAATGCATGACAACTGGCATACAAGACGAAGACTCCAATCAGTTGTGCGGATCCAAAATGGCGTTCCCTTATTTCATATCGTTCTCTCTTTTGTGCACATTTTTGGTGAGTTTTGAAAGTGACGCTCTCACTTCTTTTGTTTTTATCTTAATGGCTGATGTTCGTTTGTTTGCGTCATATATTTGTTTTGTTATTGCATTTAATAAACTACCTTCGCTTCTAACCGTTATAATTCAAAATTTAATGGAAGTTGACACCAGTGTTGCCAATAATTTATTTCTCCATTACCTGTTGGAGTTCGTTGAAATACCCGAATGAATAAAAAGAAGCGCCAAATTCAAATTTGAAAAAAAAAAACAAATTCATATCCATACAATTTTAAATAAAATATTTATTATTAAATCACAGGATTTTTCTTAATTTACTTATTAATTTAAAAATAACTGACTCCTTAATATATAGATGACAATTTCTCTGGTTATATCCGAAAATTCCCCATAATTGAAAATACCCACTGTCTTACCCGCAAGCGATAAATTTACCCGCATTTCGAGGAATTACCCGAGGATTGGCAACACTGGTTGACACGTGCATATTGAGTCGTTGTTTCTCTCATAAATATAGTTTATGTTACTTTGACAATAAAAATACAGTTTTATTTATTGTTAATTGCAGATTATCAACTTATTTGTGGCAGTAATTATGGATAACTTTGATTATCTGACACGTGATTGGTCGATTCTCGGACCACATCATTTGGATGAGTTTGTGAGGTAAACCAAATCATAATATTAGTGCTATTTGTTTAAATTTTTGCTTATAATGTATTCTTTCAGATTATGGAGTGAATACGATCCAGACGCAAAAGGACGTATAAAACATCTTGATGTGGTCACTTTACTCAGAAAAATTAGTCCGCCTTTAGGTAGTTATTTTTATCAAGATTGTAAAGAAAAAATGTATCTATACTAACATTATATTGTACAGGCTATGATTGCCGAGTTTGTAGTGATTTCTTCTCGTCATATGCCTTTTTGAAATCTCGGAGATTCTAACTATCTGTTTTAACAGTTTCAGGAATATAATAATTTGAGATATAATACTGGTTCATCTTTTTTGTTGAACGACTTTAGTAACTATAAACTATAAAACGTAATATTTCAATAGAAGTTAATTTCTTGGTTCTAACTCGGATAAATTTTGACGTTACGTTATTCGTTCAGAAATTGTGTGTTTTAACCCAATTTGAAAATTGTGTTTTTAGGTTTCGGAAAGCTTTGTCCACACAGAACGGCGTGTAAAAGACTAGTGTCAATGAATATGCCTTTAAATTCTGATGGGACTGTCAATTTTAATGCCACGCTTTTTGCTGTTGTTAGAACACAGTTGCAGATTAAAACTCAAGGTAAATTGTTTAGTTTAACAGTAAAAAGACGGCACCGGTCATTTGACTACATGTATCGATTTGACTTAGCATTTACATATGGGCTCGGGGTGGGGCAGCAGTCTAAAATAATATGTAACTATCAAACTATTTAGCCCGGTTAATTGTTTTTGTGTCGACTGACGTCTGTCGAGTGTGAACTTTCTTACGGATATTAAGTATTGTAGTTAGTACCTAGATAATTAAGTTTTTTAGGTTTGATTAGATACGTTACAGGTCAGAGCCAAACAAGGGAAGCGCCTCACCCTGCTCCACCGTGGCTAATGCATTTACGATTTTATTAATTTTCGCGTTAACAACACATTAAAAGTTGTGCAGTCATTTGACTGCAACTGATAGATGAATTTCTTATAACTCCGACTTCATGCAGTCTGTTGATGTTACCTCAGTCTTTTGACACTTTAAATACTCATGAAGTGACTTGGATTAGTCGCTCGTAAGGAAGTAATTATGAAAGTACCTTGTCCTTGTTGGCTTGTTTGTTGCCTTCACTTATAGGCCGGACCTGGGGGGCTACTCAGGCATATCCGAAGTCTTGTGATACGGTCTTCACCTCTGTAGCTTACGTAAATTTTGACATATAAATCTTGTCAAATGTCCCTAAATATGCCCTAGGTAGCCTATCAGTCATGAAGTCACTGTCAAATCCGTAATTTCGTGAATGATTACGTATTTTCGTCCAAAGTTCGTGTGCCTGATTTGATAATTACTATAATTTATTATTGTATTTGTAAAACAATAGGTGTAATCGACGATTGTAACACGGAATTACGCGCAATTATAAAGAAAGTCTGGAAACGAACGTCGCCCAAGCTTTTGGATCAGGTTGTGCCCCCACCAGGTGACCCCAACGAAATTACAGTAGGAAAGTTCTATGCTACGTTCTTAATACAGGATTATTTTAGAAGGTAAATGTTTTTTTTTAAATAAATATGTTTTTAATTGAGTCTCACAACACGTGTCTTATTTTCAAAAACAATTTCTTATGTACCTTTAATTTTTTGCTAGTAAGGCTTTAAATCATGTTAGAATCTAAGAAGCGATGCTCGAGTGTAGAATTTGCGCTTGAGTACGTCTCTTATTTTGAATCTATACTCAAGCTGGATTACTAGAAGATCATTGCTTAAGTATAGTTTACCTGAGTACGGACCTTAAATATCATTATATGAGTGTTTAAAAGGAATTTAAAGACCTCAATATAATTTTTCTACATTTCTATATTTTTATAGAGATTACGCTAGAACTTTATTGATGTTTTTTTTTGTATGTGTGAATGTCCATAGGTTAGAATATATATTTATTTAAAGGTATTTTTTTCTGTTTATAGGAATCACGCGTAAGTTATATTTTTATCTTAAGCGAAATCCCCTCTTTTATCCCGCTGTATTAAAGTGTTTTTTTTTTTCGCTTACAATTCCACCGATCTCGTTTCATACCAGTGTGTTGAGATCTAAAAATGTAGCTTTTTGAATCTTTTGTTTTTTATTCTTAAGTATGGTTTTTACTAATTAATTTTTTTTTTGTAATCGTCTACCTTGTCAAAGATGATGGATGAGTCAAGCTTCAGGCGTTTTTTTTTATATAGGTACTATTCATCTATTTTTACTTTTCACACAAGTTTTAATAAATAAATTTGTTAAGACATGACCCAGGTGTGAATATTATTATGTATCTATAATGTATTGAGAGTAGTTCCTCAGTTTGCCGTCAACCAATTAAAATGCTTAGACGCATTTGGTATTTTTTATTATTATATATACTACTAGATTTTACCCCCCTTCGCTCGCATTTAAGTCATTAAATAAGTATCAGAGATCATACTAACTATAGTCAATTGGAAACTATTATTGCTGCTATTTCGCAATATATTATATATTTGAGTCCGTGCAATAGAAAAATCCATTTTTCGCTTTTCAGTTTCCATTAGGACTGCTTGACATTGACAGTCGTATTTTTTATAGAGCTTAATATAATTTATAAAAATCAAAAGGAGGTTGCGATCACCAACAACTATAGTAAAAAATAATTTCTTTTTTAATAAAAAGTATCCTATGTTACTTCTTGAACCTCCAAAAATATGTGTACAAAGTATCATGATGATCGGTTAAGTAGTTATTGCGTGAAAACGTAACAAACAAACTCACATTCACGTTTATATTGGTAAGGGATGTACATATCTTACAGTATCACATTAACACTAGAAAGACCAACGCCGTCAAATTGACGGCACGGCGATTTCATTCTTAAATATTTTACAAACTATGTTTTTGTTTCTTTTCGTATTTTATTACTTTTCCTAATTTGTTATTGTCAGCTTAAATCCATATAAAAAATGTTTATTATATTTGTGGTATATGAGATTTCTTTACAAATACCTATTAAGACCGCACGCCGTCAATGTGACGGCAGCGATATTCTTATAGTAAACAAAGGTACTTTTGTTTTATTTATTTGAATTTTGAGTAAGTTGTTATTGTTTGGCTTGTTTACATTACACTTAGTAGACGTTGATTTCGTTTAGTGGGCAGTCGTGATTTGTTTTTTTTTTATAATATAAAAATGTATCGCAGTCTCAATAGTTCCCAAATAGAACAAAAACTGTCGCTATATCGTGACATACAAGATGTGTCAGGTGATGAAAGTGGTAACGATTGGTCATACAATATTTGTGAAAACTGTTATGGAGAATTTTAGCCGGAGCAGGTCACTTCATCTGAAGACTACGAAGCAGATTCCCCTGCTACTGATAACAGTATTATTGCAAATTCGTGCAGAGGACGCGTGGTATCTCGTAGATCAATTAGCGGCGGACGAACAGGGAGCGGTGGATGTTCCAAAGACCAATACATCCCTTACTGTCTATCAATGAAAACCAGGAAAAAATGTTATTATTTTGAGTACTTTGCACTCAAACGTGAACATAGGTATTGATCAAAAAAGCTGTCCGAAACAGATAAATTTTATAATGAAACGAAATTTTGGAGTGGACTGTGGACATCATAGATCAATTGGCACGAAAGTACATCGTAGGAGCTGGAAGTTGGAGATGGCTTGTTCATGTTTTTTACAATATGCTTGATTTAGCAGCTATAAACTCATGGATTCTGTACTGAAAAGTCATAGGAATAAATATTTCTTGGCATGATTTTATCCTTCAACTACGAACGACCTGTGTGAAAAAAGAACTACTTCAGCTATGACTCAAAGACAAGAAAGTAATTCTGAAACAAGTGAACAATGTACTACAAACAATAAGAGGCGGCAATATCAGGTCAATCGTAATTGTAAAAAAAAATAGAAAGGATAAAAACTGCACAATCTGTAAAAAAGCAGTTTGTGGAAAATGTATAAAATATTTTTTTAAAAACTATTATTTGTCACAAATGCTACTCAGTTTAAATGCTAGAATGGTTAATTATTATTAAAAAATAAAGTGATATTATTTTTAAAATAATTTTATGAATATTCTGATTAAATCTCTAGTACCGTCAAATTGGCGGCTGCGGTCTTTAAAGGTATAGTATGCAGCCCGACCCTTCTAGTGTTAATGGTTTGTTATTTCGGAAATTGGTTGTAATTGGCTGTTTAGGCAGATGGTTTTTTTTTTCTATTATTATATATAATAAATATATCTGGTTGCTTTGTCGATTTGCTTTCTGCAAATATTTTTTTTTATTAATAGCCCAGCATATGACCACACTCCGCCTGATGTTAAGCTAGAGTGCGGTCCATGAGCATAGACAACTGTTACCACAGACAGATGTTTTATGCTCTGCGTAAGTTGATTGCCGTTGGGTTAATGGGCAATCAACTCACGCGCAACATTCATGTAACTTTTTACTTGGGTTTTGGTCATTATATCTAAGTAATAATTGTATTATATATAAAAATCCTTTTGCAATTATTGAAAGCATGTTTTCGATGTATTTTGTCCTAACATTTTTGGTTTTGGGTTTTCCTTCGCAAATTGCATACGCTCGCTTCGACAATGCACTTTTTAATTAATAAAGCGTGGAGTTATTGATTGCATGATTTATTTTTGGTATTTTTACTTCACGTGTTATTTTTTGGAAAAATGTACTGAAGACATGTTTTTTTTTGTTTTTGGATTTTTTTTAAATTAATATTTTTAACGTTTTATGATGAAAATGCATTAAGGAATTATATTGTTACCGCGTTGACTATCTTTTGATAGCTTTAGTATTAAAAAAAAGCAATCTAATTCATTCATATTGAATACTACTAGTCAAATGACATGTTTAAAAACATTACTTGGACACTCAGAACTAGAATATAATGCATAATCATAAATTAACGACAATCTCCTTGAATCAGGTTCCGTAAGCGAAAGGAACAGGCTGCTGCAGCATCAGTCCAGAACAATCAGATGACGTTACAAGCTGGATTGAGAACTTTGCATGAAGGTATGTAGGAAGCTAGGAACGCCTATATTATAATATATATTTTAGGAGTGCTTACGTCTAATTATTTTATTTTATTTAAGAAATAGGTAGGTAGGACAACCGATGAGAGAGAGAGAGAGATGAGTGAGGGAAGGGGGGGAAGGGGGGGGGGAGAGGTAATTAAAGAGAAAGAGAGAGAGAGAATATCAATATAAATCTGTAAATTTAAATTTGTAATGAAACAAAAGAGGAACGCGAGGGACGTGCGAATGAGGACTTGGATGTTGGTTGCGAATTGGAACGGATGTGTGTGCTTAGATTGTAAGAGATTGGCAATATAGTGTAAATACAATTTAAAAAGTTTTCATTGATACAGTCCACTTGCTCTATTGGCTACATTATACAATTATCATTTTTAAACATATGTTTGTAAATATTTGTTAGCGTGTGTTCTTGATGCTATTCAAATAGGATTTCAGTGTTTGATTTACGCACGTTTTAATTTTCAGCTGGGCCAGAATTAAAGCGTGCGATTTCAGGAAACCTGGAAGAGCATGTTCCTGAAACTGTGGAACCTCAGCATAGGGTAACGTATAGTTAACAAAAAACGAGTCTACGTCATAAAAAAAAAGTTTATTCAAATGTATTATTTACAGAGAAATCATACGCTTTTTGGTTCGGTATGGACAAGTATAAAGCGACACGGACAACATAGTTTTTATAAAACTACGAGCTCTAAGAAATCACCAGACGGTATGTGATTTGTGTAAAAGGAAATTTAGGCTTTCAAACTGACACGTGTCAACAGGTCCTATTATTATAACATACTCGGAACTCGGTTTAAAGAGTGGTAGGCAGACTGATGATGGCATTGGCCCAGTATGCCGTCCTGGGGAAGTACCACCACTTTCAAGCGGAATACCCGTGAAGTGACCTAGTCGCGTTTCGGGATCAGCTTGGAAGTAGCCGGGATAATGAGAGGAGTGTGTTAATTTGGACAGAGCACATTCGTCTCCTCAAGCCGGCATAGTGGAGTCTGTCTGTGGTAACAGTTGTCTATGCTCATGGACCGCACTCTAGTTTAACATCAGGCGGAGTGTGGTCATATGCTGGGCTATCACTAAATTTAAAAAAAACTAAAATTTTAACTGATATAATCTCATGAAATTTTTTTTAAAAACATTTTCTCAATAGTTTCTGAGATACTCAATATAACAACGAATAATCTACACAAACAAACTATGCACCATAAAAATTTAATTTAAAATCCTGTAAAATCGTAATTTTTTAGATAACATGGTAGTTAATATGATGTTATAAATTTGATTTAAGTATTGTTGTGTTAGCGATTACTTTTAGTTTATAAATTCATGTAACTTTGTCGCTTGGTGTTTTAATTGCTAATTTAGTGTTATTATTTTCAGCGCCTGATGATGAAAACGGTACAACTTTGGGGAGTATGATGTGTAGAGAATTAGGTTTGGTTGGAAAGCTAACTGAAGAAGAAATGTATGTTTATTTAATGTTTTTGTGTAAAAGCTTTACTGATAGTGTTAGTTGTTAACGTATTTTCTGGATCAATTTGATTCCTTGTCTTGGTGAAGTTTTAAGCCCGTAATCAGAAATTGCACTTTGAGCTTCAAAACTCCAAATGTCACTCAGTTGTACGAAACAAAATAGACCAATCACACGCTTGAATCATTGTTGGTGTGATTTTCGACCAATGATTATAATCCATTGTAACTGTCTACTGTCACCTAACTGTCATTACGTTCTGTTACACGCATTTATAAGAAATCGTTTTAGTCGTTACTAATTAATATATAAATAACAGAAAAAAAAATTTAATTAATGTTTAAACTGAATATTTTATATATTGAATGTCTAATGCAGTGATTATCAATAACTGTGTCGCCAAATTACCTAAAATGTTAATATTTTTAAATAATAAGATTTAAAAGAATTTAAACTTATCTCTTTCCTTGTGTGCCGCCAAATGTTTTAAATCGTTAAAAGTGTGCCGCAACAAAAACAAGATTGGGAATAATCAAAATTGATAGTATTGAATTCATATGTAAAAAATTAATATGTAAATAAATATGTATGTGTCTCCCAAAAAAACCAAAAAAATGACTTATTTATTGTTAACCCTCCGTCAAGCGCGGCCGATCTCACAGGCACAACACTATGAACTTTAGTATTTTATATATAGGGGGGGGGGGGGGAACCATATAACTTTTGTATAATATTTATTTCTAAACAATCCAATAAAAAAAAATGATTTTGATTTTCATATTAGATTTAATTAGAAAATTCTTAATCATCAATTTTCTCAATGAGCCCGTCAAGCACACCGCGCCCGATCTAAGGAGTTTTTGAGAGGCGCCCGACGAAGGGTTAAGTAATTGAATAGTTTTAAAGATATAGTTTGTTGTACCTTAGATTATAGAAGTAGGTACTGAAATAAATTCAGTCAAGATCTTACTAATACTAATAAATGAGCCCTGACCTCGTACAGTGGGCTTATCACGAATTTAGTCTGGCTTTCGAATCGAGCTGTCACAAGTAAAACGGATCCGTTAGCAATCGGGATCATGAATTTTTACTTTTTTTAAATGAACGAAAGATCGAGACGTTCGAAAATTAACAAATAGTATCTAAAATATTGTAGTTCCAAATCCGCACGCGGTGGCGCTGCTCAAATTTCCATACAAATCGCTTGAAGCGAACTCGGTTCGAAAGCCAGACTAAAATTCATGATAAGCCCACAGGTATTTAATTTAAAACTTAGATTCGAACTTATAGTTAATTACTTTTTTTTTCACTAAACAGAGAAGGTAATCAAAGTGAAGAGGAGATAGCAATGCGTCCACTATTACGTAATAAGGATTCCGAGAAGATATTTAAAGTTATTGAGTAAGTTTCATTAATATTATTATTTTAAAAAATAGTTACAGTAATGCCCCGCTTTACGCGAGGGATACGTTCCGGAAAAAACTGAAATTCCCGCGACTTTAGAGAAGTTGATGACTACATTATGTTTACACGCACTCTTTCGCGTAATGCGGGGCAATTGAGCGCGAAATTTGAATTGTTAATTATCAATTTTAATATTTATATTATTTTTAATTAAAAAGTCAGTATTACTATTAAAAATATCTATATTATACTAATCGTATTAGAAGTATGGACAAGTTCGTTTATGAGTTATAATCTACCTGTTTCCACAAAATTTACATTTCGTGGCTGGGGGGCTACTCAGGCGCACTTCGGACGAAAATACGGACGTTTCCTACTCAGAAACACTTACGTAATCATTCACGAAATTACGAATGCTTATTTTAGGGACATTTGACAGGACTTTTTACGGGCTTATTTGTCAAAATTCACATAAACTACAGAGGTGACGGCCGTATCACGAAACTTCGGATATGCCTGAGTAGCCCCCCTGATACAAGTCATGAAAAAAAATCTGGTAATTAATATACGTGGTTTGTTTTTAATGCTGCTCTATTGAAGATATTTACTCCTGAAGGTAGACTTTATCGATTTGAATAATAAAAATATGGGATTCTTATAAGGAACTCATTAAAAAACTATTTTTATTTGTAGTGCCCATTATTTTAAGATAGCCTATATATAATACTAACACCTTTAATCATGTACATATTATTGTATTATTCAAATATTTCTTTAAAAAAACGCTTTGACACACAAATGTTTTATTGTACCACTAGATGGCGCTACTTTGATACCAATCCAAAATCTTTATGTTTTATCGAGTCGACTTAGTACAGTGCAACCTTGATATAACGATACTGAAGGGAATCAGAAAATAATTCGTTATATCAAGTAATTTGTTACAATGAGGTTTGTTATACAGAGGTTAGGTTGATCTACGATTCGTTTTAACAAGGTTAAAAAACTTCACATAGGCACTAATCTGCTTTCCCTGTTATAGCGAACGATTTCGTTAAATAGAGGTAAATAATACTTTCTTTTTATATTTTGCAAAGATTGAAAATTCGTTATAAAAAGGTTTTTAACAAATGTATTCGTAATGTAAAGGTATATTTTGCATTAGCTAAGAAGATTAAGTCATACTACACGTCACTATATACCTATCCCTACTAATATTATAAATGTGAATGTGAGTTTGTTTGTTACGTTTTCACGCAACAACTACTTAACCGATCATCATGAAACTTTGTACACATATTTTTGGAGGTACTGGAAGTAACATAGGATACTTTTTATTTAAAAAATATTGCATTTTTTACTATTGTTTCCAACTGACTATAGTTTAAGCTGTTTGTAATCATATTGATTCATTTCTATTGAAATGATCTCTGATACTTATTTAATGACTTAAATGCGAGCGAAGCCGCGGGTAAAAGCTAGTAATATTATAAATGTGAATGTGAGTTTGTTTGTTACGTTTTCACGCAACAACTACTTAACCGATCTTCATAAAACTTTGTACACATATTTTTAGGGTACTTGGAGTAACATAGGATACTTTTTATTAAAAACAAAAAATTTTTTACTATAGTTTCCAACTGACTGTAGTTTCAGCTGTTTGTAATGATCTCTGATACTTATTTAATGACTTAAATGCGAGCGAAGTCGCGGGTAAAAGCTAGTTGCTAATAAAGTACAGTAATTATTTCTTCTAAAGTAGTTGATAATATTTATGAATTCTCATAAGCGTGGCGTGTCGAAGCGTTTTTATTGGAAACACATAGATGTTGTATTTATGATTATTAAAAACCAATTCACGGCACATTAAAATGTCGAGTGTGAAACATGAACTACGTTTTGCAGAAAAACATCCAACGACTTAATGCAGACTTTACGGAGTGGCAGTAAGTTTCGGTTTTTAGTGTGTTGTGATTTTTTAATTCACTAAATGTAAGGTGACCAACTAACTGTAGGTACTCATTTACTGAGTTTTGTACTCTTTTTTCGCAATCCGTACTCTTTTCAAATCCTGTACTCTGAAAGTACTTATTTGTATAATTTTATACTCATTTGTATTTCGAAAACACTATTTTAGATTATTTTATTAATTAATTATTAATGCTGCTGTTGAAAGGGTATTTTCACTAGGGAATGATTATTGGCGTCTTAACAGTCAAATTTAATATGCAAAATGAAAGTTGTTCGGATGTGGCTACATTATTAGACGAACATCCTCATTTAGCAAAAAAATCTACTCCGAAGAAGAAAATGTTTTTAAAAGAAAATAAAGTTTTTATCATTTTTTCTTCTTTTTTTTTCACTTGAACAAAAAATAGTTGGTCACCTTACTAAATGCCTGTGCTTATGCGTCTAATTTTAACCAACCACTACCTACACTAGTTTATAATCAGTGGCTTAGCGAGGAAGGGAGAGGACTTCAAAAAGGGACGCCAAATGGTCCGCAAAACAAATGCTGGTTAATTTTTTTTTTTAATTATAATTGATTACTGGAAAATATATTTTGAATTTAGTACCAGTGTTGAGCCTGTGACTTTATTTATTTATTAAATTGCGAGTGGAGGGAGGGGGCAGGGGTGAAGAGGAGGGGGAGGGGTTAGGGGGGAGATCTGAAAAGGTATTTTTAAGCTCGCTACGCCACTATTTCTAATTTTTTTGATCAATTCTACCCCCAAGGGGATAAAATAGGGGATGAAAGTTTGTATAAATCTTATTAGGTTTTCGACTGATTGAACTGAAATTAAAGATTGGAGCTACTATGATGAAGACATCCGCTTAAAGAAGATTTTGATAATTTTTTTACACACGCTAAACAAAAGTAAAGCCTCAAAAACTATACCTAATTAATAATACTTCTTAACGCGAGCGAAGCCGCGGGCAAAAGCTAGTAAGTTATGTAATGCAGAAACCGATACATTTTTGTTTGAAAATTTCCAAGTTCATCTGTTTAAGGTATACTGTATGTATGTGCCTATTTTATTATTATCATCTTTTTTATTTGCACCTATTCTTTCCGAATGGAACCTTTCTGCTGGTTCTAAAGAATTGGCAGACAATTAAGTTCGTCTTTTGTAAACGCAATAAAGTTTTAAATAAATAAAATGACAGCTTAGTGTTTCAAAGCAAATTTCATACTTACCTTACTACTTCGGTTCTTTGTGTGAGACTTGTATCCTTATTGAATTTAACACTAGGTTTACGGGACGCGTCAATTTGACGCATTTTGACTTTCATCAGAGAATTACCAAAAACTGTTTAAAGTTTTATTTTATCTCTTTGTATGACTTTTATATATTGATCGAGGGAAATATACATTGAAGTCTATTTTCTTTAAAAGTGTTGAATTACTGAACTTGTCTATATGGTATATCTATCTCTACGATATGCGTTTTAGTAGAAGTAGGTATATAGAAAACGTCCGTAAACCTAGTGGTAATTAAATAATATATATTTTTTTATAATTTTTAATTTACTAAGCATGTAATGTTATTTCTCTTAAGCATGTCGATTATTTTAACATATATATATTTATTAAAATAAAAATAATTACTTTATAAATTGTTATTGAATTTGAATAAATACATAGATCAAAAACAACACAGACATATTTCGTACACAGACCTAAGACAAACATTTACTTTTCTTTTTTCAATGCTAACATATATTTTTAAATATATTAGTAAATTTATAATTTCGGTCATATATATGATTGCTATCCACTGTATCACGGAGTTCTAAAGTTTTGAAATGTATATTACGTTTGGGAACCATTGGAAACATAATTAGATCAAAAACTATAGCAAGACTAAAATGAAGTTAAACCAGACTCGAGATACTGTGGGCTTATCACGAATTTAGTCTGGCTTTCGAATCGAGCTGTCACAAGTAAAACGGATCCGTTAGCAATCGGGATCATGAATTTTGACTAACGACTAACGAGCACCAACAATCTATCAAATGAACGAAAGATCGAGACTTTCGAAAATTAACAAAAAGTATCTAAAATATTGTAGTTCCAAATCCGCACGCGGTGGCGCTGCTCAAATTTCCATACAAATCGCTTGAAGCGAACTCGGTTCGAAAGCCAGACTAAAATTCGTGATAAGCCCACTGGTCTCTAATTATTAAACTGAACTAGTGATTTTTTCCAGCTCATGACAAAACTCCTCGCGAGAACAATGTGCCTTATTGTGTGAAAAATCCAGCAGAAACTCTTATTACAAGGGTATGTACGCATAGATGAGATGGGCGAATATATATATATATATATATAACTCTGGTTTAAGCACTTAATAGATTCTGCCTACCTTTGAAAGACAGCTAGCGTAAGCGTAACGTTATCAGTGGATTATATTATCATAGTCGGAATTGACATTTAATTAATTTTCGTTTGTTTTTTTGAAATAACTTTAAAATGTCATTATTCTTCAACATGAAAAAAATTATTAACATATATTAATACAATTATGAAGAATCTATACCAGTGTTTCTCAAAGTGGGGCCCACGCCCCACAGGGAGGCAATTCGAAAACGGACTCGACACAAGTTTAATCCTCTCACTCCGGCCATTTAAATGCAATACTAGATTCGGTGCCAAATTTAACGAATAAAGAAAATTCTTAAATAATTGCGGTAAGTAATTATTAGGTATAATTTCGCTTGACGAGAGTAAAATATCAACTGGGTATTTGGTTACATAAGGGCGGCATAAGAATTTTAGGAAGACTAAGATAGGGGATGGGACAAAAAAGGTTGGGAAACACTGATCTACACAAACATTAAATCGCTCTCCTGCAAACCGTGCTAATTGGACCCGGTGGTTTATTTGCTTGCAGGTTTTAACAGAACAAGGTCTCGGAAAGTACTGCGATGCCGAGTTCATTCGAAATACCTCGCGTGAAATGCAGGATGCATTGGACCTCACTGTTGACGAAATGAACACGTATGTACTTAGTTACTATGTTATAAGTCTATGCTTGGGCTTCTATGAAGTTTTCATTATAAAGCCTACCTACAAAATTATATTAGGACTACTATTATACAAACTAAATGAAATTTTAATCATAGGATAGGACGGCATGCTCGAGATGATCTCTTGAATAAGATTAGAAAAATACATAGTTTAGATCAGCGGTTCTCAAACTTTTTAGGCGAAGGAAAAAAAAGCCTTAATATAATTATAAAAAATTGATTTATATGTATTTATGAATAATCATATTGCAATGTAATATTACGTAATATTTAGTTGGAATATTTAGATATAACCTTATTAAAAAAGCAAACTTATTTAAAAACCATATTACACGTTAGATGAATATCTTACTGATAAAAAAGCTTGGACATAATCTATGTCATTTTATGTTTACCCATAGGTATATAATAGGATGACATGAATATATAAATAGGATGACAATGCCCCTATACAGCAGCTATTCTTCTACATCATAGTAGATTTATTATATATTATTGTGACATTAGTATGTAAGTGGACAATGCCTCTATACAGCAGCTATTCTTCTACATCATAGTAGATTTATTATATATTATTACGACATTAGTATGTAAGTGGGCAATGCCAGTATACAGCAGCTAAATCAAATTGATAAATTTATTTCATTTATATTTGTATTGACGAGTAAAAGCGCTCTATTGGAGTCCAATTACTTAAAAGTAAATATATAAAAAATAATAAAACATCTTAAGATTATTTTTTGTTAAATAATATGCTTCTCTTTTTTTTTTAATACATTTTATATTTGCCAGTGCCGCCAATCATATAATATTGCAAGAAAAGCAAGATTCATCAGAAAATCAACAAGCAAGCGTGGTAAGTTTATTTTCTAACTCAAAAATTATTTACTTTTATTGTAGTTCCAAATTCGCCCACTGTGGATACAGTTTTTGTAGGTACATAAGCGAATGATCGCTGTGTCGTGAACGGCAAAGGAGTTATGTGCATCTCTTTCACGCATGATATGAATATAGTTATCTCTTTCTAATGATTGTTTCTTCCAGTCCAAAGTCCAATCTGTATCCATTTGAAGATTGTTGATTGTACATATAAATTTGTATTGTGAAATTATGCGGCTTATTTGCCTCGACCACGTCGGTTTAAATTAATAAAAATATCTTCTTTTATATTTATTCTTTTCTAGGAAAGTTTATACGCGAACAGATTCCATGCCTTCCATCAACCTCCGATTCAGCAAGCGAGAAAAATAAATAAATAACACATGGCGGTGATACTTAATTTTTGGATAATTTTTGTAACCGAAGTCGGTTGAAATCCGACTTCGGTTTTTTAAATCCGAATCGATAGCGGATTTTTTTGACGCTACGTCTTCGGGTTGAGCGTGTTTTAAGAAGTAAAAAAATGTTTTTAGTTTATTTTATTAATGTTTTTGATTGGTATATGTATTTTTACGTAAGGGTCGTTTCTTTATTTATTTTTTTATGAATATTATTTTTAGTTAAAGGTATATATGATATCTATTTTCGATAGTTGATTTATATATTGTAAAAATTTGTGCTAAAATTAGTATATCTATATTTTTATTTCAATATATACTAATACCTTTGTTCATGGTAGATCTTTTTTAATTGTCAGTTGTTCATAAACTTCTTCCCTTTTAATGGCCTCAGATGTCTAATGAAGTCAATAGCCAATGTCTAGTATTCGGGTTACAGCAAGAAATTATAAAACCTTTATACACACGTAAACCTTCATGTTAAAAAAACTTTGGTATTATAACGTTTGGAAATGGTTTTTTTTTGCAATACATAATAGATATTTGGAATTAGAATAAGTACCTACATCAGTGAATCTCAAACTTTTTTTTGTCGCGGTACACTTTTTAAGATTTCAAAATTTGGCGGCATACAAGGAAAAATATTAGTTTAAGAATTGTTTACTTGCCTTGTTTATTCTGTGTTAAATAGTTTCTGATAATAATTTTGTATGTAAAATAAAATAATATGCTGTAAAAACAATTAAAATGAGAAATTTGAGCTCGATATATTTCTAAAATTTGGCGGCACGCAAAAGTTGAGAGTCACTGACCTACCTAATTAAAATAACATGTTTCCGGTGTTTTCTTTGCTTAGTTTTTGATTCAAGTAATTTGAAGTTTTTTTTTGTACAAAACTAATTGTAAAGTTTGCATGTAATTTTGTAATTAGCAAATTTGTTTTCTTTTACTTGTTTTTATATTAGTGTAACGTTTTTGTGTAATTTTAATGAAAATTGGTGCCAAAGAATGCCTTAGATATCTGTTTTACGAAAATCAGTCTGAAGATTTATGTAAAATTTATATATTTGTGTGTTGTAATGTATTTTGTATTTAAAAATGTATCGTATTTATTATATCTTTTGTGAATTCCGCAAAAAGTGGAATAACTCATTCCTTTTCCCGTTTTTTTTTTGTGTCAAATGTTATTATTATAATAAATATTTTAAAATAATAATCGTGTTTTAATAATTTTTGTTTTAAGTGATTTGTACAGCGCCATCTATTGACAATGTTTAACACTATTGTGATATTTTAATTCCTAATATTAACAACAGATGGCGCTACAAACTACAATAAATGTTTATCTCTTTAGAGTAAATTTTATTATTAGTAATACACTAAGGTTTGCCAGGTTTAGAATCCCTCATAAATCTGTCAGCTAGGTTAACATACTCAGGTTCGTCTGGAAAGGTCTTCCTAGGTCTGCAGACACGTGGATTATCATTAGTCTTCTGAGGAGGATTCTTAAATTTATCCGTACAAATAGCGTAATCGCATTCTTCTTCCACCTCTTCAGGCTCTGCTTCAGGTTCAGGCCTTTCGCAGAGTTTAACTCCTCTTTTCTCCCTGTCTAGTTGCTTCATTTTCCTTTTTCTCTCTTCGCAGAGATCTGGTTCTGGTACTTCTGGGGGTGGAGGAGGTTCAGGGCAATCTTTGTAATATATTTTCCCGGAATTCGTGTTGTCACTCGTTGTGTTGGAGAATTCTTTTCGGTCTTTGTAGCACGGCATTGTTAAATTTCTCTTTTTTCCTCTTATTTTTTAATTAGATGACCACAGATGGTTATTTTTTGATTCTTATCGAACTATAATTTTTCTCCCATTTTCTTTTTTGAACAAAATAACAGATGTCATTTGTGAAATTAGGAATTACAGTAATTTTCCATTTCAAAGAGCAACAACCTATACAGTTTTGGAAAAATATAATGTAATGATCCAGAGGTAAAATTTATTGATAGAACATAGTGCCTTGGAGGTTGTTTTAAAAGGATGTAGAAAATTTTAGAAAATAGATTGCTATAATATGCAACTAGTAAAGGCATTATTAATTCTTCTTCTTTATGAATGGCCTCAGATGTCTAATGAAGACAATTCTGCCAAGGTCGAATATTTGGGCAAAAACCCAATAAGAGATTTTAATTCACAAATAAACCTTATGTCAAAAAACCCCTTTTCCCATTTAGAAGAAGAAGAAGAAATTACTTAAGAATCACCTCTCTAGAGTTTCTAGATGACAAAAATAAGACAAATGACGATGTTGTCACTCAAAAATAGAAACATTTGTTTTAAGGAAAATCTACATTATAAAATATAATTGAATAATATATAACACTTAGTATAATGGGTTGAGCACGAAATTCTTTTTATTCTTGTATTTTTTACTGGGGAGTGAAAAAAAGTATTTTTCTTACAATATTAATCACTTACGGTCATTAAATTTAATTTAAAAACACTCAAATTAACTTGTAGTTCTTTGCTAAACGATAGTTATACTGCTATTGCGACCGAATTAACTATTGGGTTTCAGATTGCAAAATACATCGCGGGTAGTTCCAGATTTACTATGCAGTGGGTCATTGGCAAGTTTTTAATAATAACAATAATAATGACTTTTAAAAGGTTTTTATTGATTATTTAATCTTTCGGAGGACAAATTGTCTTGGATTGACAAACATCATCGACTGGTTCTTTACCATCTTTCTTGGCCGGGTCTTTTGATTTTGGTTTACATAGTCCACGAGAGGCTGATTCTTGTTTCTTAGGAAGGCATTCCTTCCTAGGCGAACTCTCGCTTACTGATTCTTTATTTACTGCTCCAGTTGATTCATTCTCGATCGGTTTCTTGCGACATCGCTCGTGACTTTCTGTGTTTTGTGGTTTACATTCTTTTTTTTGGCTCATTTTAATGGTTTTTGGATGGTTTTGGTGCTTAGGTTACTGATTGAAGTATATTTGGTGACATTTCATTTCTGTCATCGTTTCTTTGACAGAAGAATTAGTTGAAGTTTTTCTTTTATTAACATTTGACTCACAACTTCTTTGTCATTTATTATTATTGTCCCAGCATGGGATTCCCATCTGCTTCATATTAAGCTACACCATATAATGTTTGTGAGTTCATTGCTAGGTATACAGGAGATCCCTTACCCTCTCTGTTATACCTACTCTGGTATTTTAAAACTGGATTTCAAAACGCCGACTTCAATCAGTAGTACAAAATAAAATAGACCAATCACACGCTTGGTGTGATTTTTGACCAATGATAATAATCCATTGCAACTGTCTACTGTCACCTAGCTGTCATTACGTTCTGTTACAAGCGTTTATAAGAAATCGTTTCAATCGTTACTTATTAATAAATAAATAACAGAAAGAAAATTTATATATTAATATTTTTTGTTGATTATTGTCTAATGGTTGTCGTGTTTAAAGGTTTATTACATTTATTTTCTCGTTGTAAATAATTATTTAGGTATAATATGAAAAAAAAAACAAGTTGAGTAAAATAAATTAAGGGAAAAAATAAATAAAAATAAATAAAATTTATATACCTTTATTTCTTTACTGGTGCGTTTGTCTTATTGTAAAACCTTAACAAAAAAAGAATTAACAATAAAAAGAAAACAATTACTACATCACTTAAATCGATATGCTTTGTTTAAAAAGCTGTATTTAAAAAATAACGGCCATTTTGACGGCGATTTTTGGAACTATTTTTTTCTATACAAAACTCCGATTACAGCGCCACAAGATGTCGTTACGTTTTTCTAGTTGTCTTATTATGAAGATTGAAACTATAGAGTATTGTATACAGATAAGAAATTAGTGAAGTCTTAAAAAAAGGGCCGGTACTTCAATTCTAATTAAACCAAATGATAAACCAAGTTTTACTTCGTGACACACAATATATTCTAAGATGAAATTACGCTTTAAAATGTCGTAGAACAGCGTTTTGTGTAATAAATGGGTTACTATTTTACATCATAATCCGACTTACAAAAATGACGGGTCATATGACTGCAAAATTTTAGGTGTTTTTATGTTTTGTTTTTTGAATCTAGAAACATTAATACAGTCTGAAATACCAAAACGTTAATTAAATCGGAATTACTTTAGGTGCATTAATAATTTTAACATATTTAAAAAGAATCTCAACGTATTTTTAATGAATAAGTCCTACTATTCAATTGGTGAATTTGTGAGTGACATTTTGTAAGTTTAAGTTTAATTTGAATTGTTGAATTGTTTAGCATTTAAGGTTGACATAGCAGAATTTAATTGTACCAATTATTTGCATGCCATATACATTATGTAAAGACCTTTTTTACTAACCATATTTATGGTAAATAAATGAATTTGAATTTTTGGTCAAATGACTGCTCCTATCTTTTTAGTATTCAGTGCCTAAGATCATCTTAGAACGGTAAGACGAGGGTCCCGGGTTTGATTCCCGGATCATACATATAGTTTGTTTTGAGTTAGGTGCTCTAATACCCATAGCTTTGGATTAATTTAGCTATTAAAGTTACCGGTCCTTATTCATATAAAAAGACAACTAAAAAAATAGCAAAAACTCAATAAAATTAAAAGTTAAAATAAATAATATAATTTGTAATAACATTTTTGCGCGATCATATTGCAACAACATAAACCATGTTGCGGTTTTTCTTTCAAACCGATTGATAATGTAATCTAAGACCTACATTCCACGGAGACGTCTTTTCATATTTTTGTACACATACAGTAATGCCCCGCTTTACGCGAGTGATACGTTCCGGAAAAAACTGAAATTCCCGCGACTTTAGAGAAGTTGATGACTACATTATGTTTATACGCACTCTTTCGCATAATGCGGGGCAATTGAGCGCGAAATTTTAATTTCGCGTTATAGTGAAACCGCGCATAACGTAGTCGCGTAAAGCGGGGTATTACTGTAATTCTTAACACATAGAATTTGGAAAAATGTAATTAAAAACACTGTTTCATTCTAGACTTAAATATATAATGTATTTTCGAATCTTTGTTTTGAGGAACGAAAGCTATTATAATTACTTTAAATTAAATACAAAAGAATAAAATATCAAAAAAAATGTATTTCGTCTCTATCACACTACTTCGTAGCTGCATATGAGTAAAGAGGATGCAAATAGCAAGTTACAGGAGTACGACCTACAAAAATATTAGAAAAGACGGCCCCGTGGATAGTTGACCTAAATCAATTCTTAAACAATTAAAAGGTAAAAATAGACTTTGAGTGGAAAGAAACATTGATATTCTTTGGCGAGTTAAATAAACAAAATTTGGGTCACGATTGGAGTTTCCATGAAAACATTAACAAACGTAGGTATGCATTGAACCCATAACTTGACGGAGCAAGGGTGTTCAAGGACCAAGGAATATAATACTAAAGCCCATAAACAGAAATAACACTCAAGCATAGATTCACTGAGTAAAATTCAAAACTTCAAATGTCTATCAGTTGTACAAAAGAAAATAGACCAATCAGACGCTTGGTATGATTTTCGACCAATGATAATAATCCATTGCAACTGTCTACTGTCACCTAGCTGTCATTACGTTCTGTTACACGCATTTATAAGAAATCGTTTCAATCGTTACTTATTAATATATAAATAACAGAAAAAAATATAAATTAATGTTTTAAACTTGATATTTGATATATAGGAAGTATTATGCAATATATTACTGTTTTATTTTGATTACTGTCTAATGGTTGGTATGTTTAAAATGCATTTGAGTAATGATCAGGTGATCACAGATTGAACTAAGCTCAGGTGTTATTTCTGAATACAAACCTTAGACAGTAGATTTTAAATTAGTATTTATAATACTAGGTCTGTCGGGATGCCAATCAGGGGGACTACTCAGGCATATCCGAAGTTTCATGATATAGCCGTCACCTCTATAGCTTACGTGAATTTTGACATATAAACCCGTAAAAATTCCTGTCAAATATCCGTAAAATAAGCATTGTGTGACCTATCCGTCGTGACGTCGCTGTCAAATTCGTAATTTCATGAATGATTACGTAAGTGTTCCTCAGTAGGAAACGTCCGTATTTTCGTCCGAAGTGCGTCTGAGTAGCCCCCCTGGTTTGGTCTGCATGCAAACAGTTACGTCACCGCTTCCATAGTAAACTCAATCTTACATTGTTGAAAGAATCACTACATTTCTACAAGTCTTTGGCATACCTCTACACTGTATGTGTTCTGAAATATTTTTTTTATATAAAGAAAAAAAAACTATAACGGAAAGAAAAAAAAACACTAAACTAATGAATATATTTACAAATAATAATAATAATTTGGACGGAAAATTAATAGAAGTACTACAAATAATATTAAAAAAAAAAAAAAATCATGTACAGTTAGCAAAAAAAAATAATTTTCTTCTGAATCTCTTCGTTGTTTTTTTTTTTGCGGACTGTACAACAAAGTTGCGATATATTTAATAGACAGGAAGCTTTAACAAACTTAATACTAAAAGTGATAAGTCAGTCACTTAAGCTTAATTTCACATAAATTGGGTTTGATTTTAAAATGACTGCGTTTGTTCGATATTTACTAGAAAAAATCGATTTATTGAAAAGTTTTAATTAAGGTCGAGATATTAAATAAAATCCTTAACCAAGTGAAGCATAAAACACATATTTTGAACATAATGTAAATGCAGAATTTAAAAAAAAATCAATACAAAAAAAAAGGATATTAAAAAAAATAATCTCAGAATAAGAATAGGTAACTTAAAACTAAAACGATTTTTACTTTTTTATATTATGTATTTTTTATAAGTACAATATTGACTCTTGCGATTTTTCGTAAAAGAAAATTTAAAAATAAATTATAATTACAAAACTAACGTAGGTAGTATTAAAATAAAAAATAAAAAAAACATTTGTTTAAATATAAAAGTAGTTTTTGAATTAAAAAAAAAAACAAACAAAAGTATCTATTATTTTCATATAAGTCAAAAAAATTATTGATAAGGGCCGGTAATTCAATTTCATTTAGTTAACCGTTAAACTAGTCTCCTAGCAATAACATTGTTTCTTGTGGTCTTTTCGTCATACGTCTTTCCGAAACCATTGTAGAGTATAACGCCATGAAGTTTATGTAAAAATCCCTTGACACCTTTTAAGATTTTAATATATAATTATTTAAGAAACAATAAGATTACCAGCCCTTATTCGGGTCTTTTTTTAATTAAAAAAAATATAAAATTTTAACTACTAGAATACGATAATCAAAATACATCGAAAAGGAATTGCTTTTGACACGAGGACCAGTAATTTCGTTTTTGTCCAAACAAAAAAAAAAAAGGATAAACGCTTTAAGAGAAATTAAAAAAAAAACTGATTTTTATTGATTACCATATCTCTCTTATACATTGTATTAAACATCATAAGTTTTGATACGCTACCAACAGATGGCGCTACAAAATTTCCAAATAACTATTATACGTAATAAATATAATTTAAAATGTTGCCGATAGATGGCGCTTTAAAATTTGCAAATAACTAAAATTAAAAGATCTATTAGTTATTTTGTTTACTCTATAAATAATAAAGATTGTCTAGAAACGTAGTAATCAATAAAAATCTATGTCTAGACTAAACCTAAGTAATTAAAACTAATCACATTTAGACTTGTACAGTAGGAGAGATTAAATTTGAACATTCGACTGCTCCTGTAATATAAAACAAAATTTCGACATAATATTAATAACAATAATAATGAAAAACCAGGCTTGGATTGAGAATCAATTTTTCAGTGAAAAGCATAGCAAACTCATTCCTTCTTCTTTTCACTTATATAATTATACATGTGTTAGACAGAGACATGTTGAATCAGACTTGGATTAATGGTTATAGAAAACAATACCAAAAGAAGTTAAGAGCCGAAGTAAGCCGAAATATTACGAAAACAGTCGAATGACCCAAAAACACACTCGTTATATATACCTAATTAGTAATTATGTATACCTAAAGCAAGTACAAATATTAAAAATATTATTTACATATTTAATTTTATATTAAATTAATTAAAAACATTTCGCTTTCAAAAAAATGAGTATAATATATTTAATGAGTTACTGACCTTATAAGATCGCTTAAGCAACTTTTAGGACGTGAACAGATATTTTAGTTTTTTTCATAGACTCTGTTTACCCTTAGCGGGTATAACGGCTTGGTTATAAACAAAAAAATGCTTAACAATAAAATAAAGTTGGTCACTTAAATTAGCCTATTTTTTTACTTTAACTGAAAATTTAAAATACGTTTTTAATAATGTCTCTTTTCACTGCATTTCGTTGTGGATCGACGAAGGCTTTACTATGCCAGACGCCGTCCTCTGATATCTGAAAAAAAAAATTCAGGTTAATAACTAGTTTGTTATTGATGATTGTCCCAGCCATATACAGCAGCTATTCTTCTACATCATAGTAGATTTATTATATATTATGACATTAGTATGTAAATGGACAATGCCAGTATACAGCAGCTAAATCAAATTAATTTTTTTTTTCATTTAAGTTTGTATTTATTTTGACGAGTAAAAGCGTCCTATTGGATCCCAATTATTAAAATGAATAAATAAATAAAAAATATATCGGGGTATATAATCAGGCTCTTTATACATATATAGTATTATTAAGTACTGGAATCGTCTATATATATATATATATATATATATAAGAATTACATTAATTACATGAATAATTTATTTAAAACACTTTAAGCGGCTTAATAATCCCTTTATTCTTATTAATTTAATCCGATGTTTCTAGAGTACCTATAAGCTGTGAAATTTAGGCCGCATAAAATGTTTTAAAAATTCGATCAAATAATAGTTATTAGTCAATTATTATATGTTATTCAACCCTTAATGGGGGAAAAATCGGGCACTACACGAGGGGGTGAAACACTTAAATTTAATGCCTTTACCTACCCCTCTCCAGGGAATAAATGCGATCTCTTTGTTTGAACTCCCAAAGGATAAATTCCAGACTGTACAAATGTGCGAAAGAGCAACAATGTTCGTACTTTTTTTACTATTAAGTAGTAACTTATTATTGTTACAATTATTGCAATTGTTTTTTCATTTAATTCAAAAAAAAAAATACACGAAAACCTTCTTTTTATTTATTTATTTATAAGGTCTGCCTACAAAATTACATTAGAACTACATATTATAAAAATACTACTATTATATAAACTAAATGAAATTTTAGTTATAGGATAGGACGGCATGCTCGAGGTGATAAAGGGATAGATACTACACTTCTAATAAAATTACAAAAATACATAAAAATAAAAAACAATAACCAAATAGATGTAAGGATGAGGGGATAGAAAAAAAAAGAATCACAAACATAAAAAACAAAATTAAAATACTGGTTAGTTAGCATCAAGATGTTTCCTGTATTTTGGCTTGTTGTAGGAAAAATTATTGTTTTAAAAGAAGTTATATTATTGTGAATTGTTTTGATTTTTTAAAACCCGACGATTAAATTAATAAAAAATAAATGTTGTTTAAAGTTATTTAAAATAATTAATATTATTGTAATTTGCATACTAACTTATAAACATAATAATTTATTGTGTATTGATCGTAAACTATGCATTTGATCATGTGATGATCTTTAGCAAAGTTGTAGTGCATGAGTCCACAAAGGTTTCTGAGTTGGTACGACTAATTTTCGACAGATGGCGCCACTGTCATTCCAATGAATTTCATGTATTGCCATGAGAGCTCACATTGAACAGACAATGAACAAAATCAATAAAATGACTTAAAATTAATTAAATATTTGTGTAATGTCTTTCCTTCACGCTCGCAGGGTACAGCTGGTTGCTAATAAAATCATTATTGTAGCAGTAAAAGAATGATTTTCTTTACGATTTATTTATAGATAAATTTAAATCCAATGATCCGTATTTGTAAATCTATTAAATAGAGTTCTCCGTGTTCCCCTTTTCTTTCTTTAGTTTGAAACTTTGATGTGCAAAGCTCTGGGAATTGGGAGTTGACAATGCGTTACCCTGATATTTTATTTGATGTCCTCATCGAGTTATATGTTATCCTTTAAAACACTTGTATACTTGAATGAATAACACAGTGTGTTCAGTAACTTGAGGGAGGCGCTAATGAAAGCACAGTCTGCGGGCTGGATGTCGGTTTAACCCAGAACATTCTGGCTGAACCGGCATCGGATGCGTGTTGGGATTTCTGCAAAATGGTTCATCAGCGGCTCCTTCTCCTTTAATTTTAAGTTTTGTAGATTTAGGTAAGGCACGATGGAGCTGATATGTCTTGTCAGATAAAAGCTCCAATTTAAAAATAAATTGAAGTAACAATTCCTCGTAAGCCTTCAAGAGTAAATATAAATGTAGTATGTCTGAGGTCGATATTATGCGATAGAATTTAATAATCGCTTCGTATTAATGTATAGATAAACACTAACGTTGATATGAAATAAAATTCATAGAAAGAAATAAACAATTCGTCTGAAATACATCATGAGTCAGAGGTCCCTAAAGAGTACCTGAAGGACGCCTAAAAAGTATAGCTCGCTCGGGATAGCGGAAAGCGGTCGCAGGTGATAAAACGTACTAGATTTATATTTAACCGAGACCCGTTTATTAAAACCTTGGATGGGTTTAA
Source organism: Tineola bisselliella (assembly GCA_028551675.1). Lineage (NCBI taxonomy): Eukaryota > Metazoa > Arthropoda > Insecta > Lepidoptera > Tineidae > Tineola > Tineola bisselliella. The sequence continues at coordinate 40,046 of JAPWLS010001625.1, forward strand.
ATCCGTTTTAATTGCTACAGATTTAGATGTATCGTGTGGTCAAATGCTTAGCGCAAGTCCCTTAAGGGTTTGCCTAAGTGAATGTTAAAGGTACGAATTAAGCTTTTTCTTTTTAATTATAATAATAATAAAATTCCTTATCTGTAAAAGTCACAAATCGGCGAACTTAATGCCTAAAGCATTTTCTACCAGCTAACCAGTGTGGAGAAATAATTGAAGAATGAAAACAATTCATAGAGGAAGTTGTATTTATTTGTTAGTTGTATTGGTGTGTGAATATTAATGCTATACATAATAAACTACTACATAGTATAATATATACATAGATACATAATATAATTAATAAATTATAGATATTTTGTAATAAATAAATTAATAGTGTGTGTCATGTATTTCTTTGTTTAATTATAAAGTGTTGGAAAAGGGTTTTTTTAAAGGAGGTGATAGTTTGGACGTTTCTGATGGTCACGGGCAGCGGTTACGGTGAAAGAGTTGAGAATTAAGAATTATAGCTTTTCATAATAATATTATTAGAACTACCACCTTTTTTATAACCTATACCAAACTGCCAACCCCCAAAAAAGGAATACACTCACCACTTAGAAAGTAGCCCTGTTGCGGAATGCGCGTATGGTCCCCCATAGGGTGAATACTGGGAGTAAGGGGCGGCATAGGCATACTCGCTCGCTAGGGTGGTTGTACCTGCAATGACATAAAAAAGTGTTGTATAAATTTCCATAAAACCAGCTTCACATAGGCGGGCATGTGGAGGTAACTATTGCCTGCTTTACTTTAGTCCTAATCTAAGACTAGAATAGCTAGAACATAATATTATCTTCTTCTTCTTTTTTATTAATAACCTCAGATGTAATGAAGACAATTCTGCCAATGTCGAGTATTTGGACAAAAACCCAATAAGATTACAAAATTCTAATTCACACGTAGAACCTTATGTCAAAAAAATTCCATGTCCACTAACAAAGTCAATCCTGAAAATTTTCATGTAAAACAACATATTCCTAAAACAAACGCCTAGTGTATACCCTAATAAGCACATCCACAATATGTCGTTTGGAATAACACCCTTAGACCCATAAGGGCATAAATCCACCCTTCTTCCAGACAAATAATATTATATACCACTCAAACCAAAGTGACAGTTTAATATTTATGGTCACAATAAGCCTCGAAACTCGTTTGAAGTGGCTTCGGAGCGTCGAAAGCACTTCTGTCGCATCACAGCCTCGTGTCTCGGTTCGTTAGCCGTCACAGACAAAGCCGTATGATTTTCCAACCTCCCCTCCCGCTGACCCCACCGAAATTATTTGCATAGAGCCCCGAATGAGCTATTAAGGATGTCTGCTCCCTCCCACAGCGCCCGGATAAGCAGATTGCGGTAGATTAAAGACCAAAGCATAATAAGAAGAGTAGCGCCCCCAACACGGTACCCTGCGGTACGCCATTCTCGTATCTCCCTTAATATGCATAAGTGCGAAAACTCGACGCTCCTTTATGAATTTTATGTTGTTATAAGCGAAAGCGGGATCCGGGGCCTAAAGGAAAATTAGATTATCTGTGGAGTGCTCTGAGTACAACATTGTCGAAAGCTTTCCGAGGATCTTTTTTGCGAGATTGTTCGACTGTTTTCTGTTTGGCCACTTTTTTGTTTCATTCACCCTCTGTTTTATGATTTCCTGATGTCTTTATTGCTCTGTTGGTCGGCAAAAAGACGGTTTAAATTCTTTATTGTCTTCTATTTTTCTACATAATTGATTTATTTACCTTAAACATGATTGTCAATACGGTATAACAAACAGGAAGAAACAGCCCATTGATACGAATATCAAAATTAGGAATACAATCCACGAAACCTCTTTACCCTTTGAAGTTATGATCCGGGGAGATATAGTCGTAAAACAAAATGGTATCAATAACATGACAGCCATGGGGTAAAGCCATACGTCTACACTCTTATATCTATTTCCTTTACGAATTTAGTGGATTTCTATTTCAAGTTATTATCTACTTGATCTCTAACCAGAGACTTCTGCATCAGAGAAGTGGTTAAATAAAACTAATTGTGGTACTTACCATCATAATGAGCATAGGGTGGATATGGTGGTGCTGGTGGTTGTAACACAACAAGGGCTGCCGCGTCAGGACTTGCAGCTGCTGAAGGAGGTTCCCCAGCTGCTCCACCGTTCGATGCACTCGAATCAGTTGCCGCTGAGAAAGTTAATTAAATAATGAACACCTGTCTTTTTACATTTTACGTGCATTTCACATTCCTAATTTCCGTCTCCGTAAAACGAGTCATTGTTTCATCGGGGTTACCATAAAGTCATATAATAAACTGCCCGATGATATTAGTAGCCTCCCTCTTTATCAGCTCAAGAATAAACTTGAAGAAAGAAGAAACTTATTCGGAAATCATATTAGACGTTAGTCTATGTCATTTTATGTTTTGCCCTTAGGTATACAATAGGATGACAATGCCCCTATACAGCAGCTATTCTTCTACATCATAGTAGATTTATTATATATTATTATGATATTAGTATGTAAGTGGACAATGCCAGCTAAATCGAATTGATAATCATTGAAATAATAAATTTATTTCATTTATATTTGTATTGTATTGACGAGTAAAAGCGCTCTATTGGAGCCCATTTACTAAAAGTAAATAAGTTAAAAATTAAAAAAAATTAGAAATAAAGCCATTGTTTCTTTAGACATAACAAATGGTTTTAATTGGAAAACATTGATTGAATTTTGTCAAAACAAAAAATAAAACACCGATACCAGTTGTAAATTAATCCGGAACGGAGTTTGGCAGAAAACCAGAAATGAATGTTGCTTTTTGAAAATAGAATGACAAACTGCGGTTGCGCGCCAAAACGAGGAGCGATTGTGATTGGAATTTAATTTACGAACTAAAAAATAGTATAGGATAGGTAGGACAAAATAATTGCATTCAAACTGCAAACAAACATAAAAGTCAGAAGAAGCGATTCATCGTCTAAGGAAATAAGGTAAAAACTAATATCTAAACAAAGTTTTTTTTGTTAATTATTTTATGTACAGGCTATGTTTGACGAGTTTCTAGTGGTCTTCTTCTCGTCATAGCCTTTCCGAAGGCACAGTAGAGTCTGACGATGAGCAAGCGCACGCCTTTAGTGCCTATGCTAATAAACGATTTTCATTTCATTTCAATACACGCTACTTCATATTAGTAAGAAAGTAAGTAAATACATATTTGTTCAGTGAACAGTGTTCCAATACAATTTAAGAATTACCCCATAGGTATCAAGTTAAAAATGTACACGACGACACACGAATACCGATAGCGATTTATTCGTAAACGCGCGTTGGTATACCGCTGTTAATTTCGTTTTATATCGACCGCTTTATCTTTCGCTATGTCCACATGTTTAAAATAACACGACGCACTAAAAAACAAATGATTAACTAAGGTGACCAACTGTACTCATTTACTGAGTTTTGTACTCTTTTTTCGCAAACCGTACTCTTTTCAAATCCTGTACTCTGAAAGTACTCATTTGTATAATTTTATACTCATTTGTATTTCTAAAACACTATTTTAGATTATTTTATTAATTAATTATTAATGCTGCTGTTGAAATGGTATTTTCACTAGGGAATGATTATTGGCGTCTTAACAGTCAAATTTAATATGCAAAATGAAAGTTGTTCGGATGTGGCTACATTATTAGACGAACATCCTCATTTAGCAAAAAAAATCTACTCCGAAGAAGAAAATGTTTTTAAAAGAAAATATTTTTTTTATCATTTTTTCTTCTTTTTTTCTTTCACTTGCAAAGTGTACTCTTTTTGAACAAAAAATAGTTGGTTTATAATATAAAACAATTAGATGTTTTTTTGTAATATATCTACTTGTGAATGAAATTGGACACATTGTACAGTATGCAACCACTAACCACTTCCTTCGTTGTGTGAATGAATAAGGGATTCATCACACAGTAAGACAAGTAAAGAAACATGATCTAACAGTGGTGTTTGCCTTTATTATTACATACTAAAGCTACTTTTTATTTCACTTCTCTCTCTCTCTATATATATATATATATATATATATATATATATATATATATATATATATATATATATATATATATATATATATATATAGATTATATATATATATATAGTATTATTTATTTACTTACTTTTAGTAATTAGGCTCCAATAGAGCGCTTACTCGTCAATACAAATACAAATATAAATGAAATAAATTTATTAATTATCAATTTGATTTAGCTGCTGTATACTGGCATTGTCCACTTACATACTAATGTCATTACAATATATAATAAATCTACTATGATGTAGAAGAATAGCTGCTGTATAGGGGCATTGGCATCCTATTGTAAATTTAAGGGTAAACATAAAATTACAGTATTATGTTCTAGTTTTAAAGTTTTTGAGTTAGGCGGTTAATATCAATTCAGTTGTTTTAAATATTAGTTAGTATTCTTTCTTATTGGATTGACTTACCAGAATGTGTAGTGTAATGCGCGTGAGTCGCATGCTCGTATCCGGCGTCGAAGAGCTCCCCGTAGTAGCCGCCAGCCCCTGCGCCTGGACCTGGAGCTGCTCCTCCGAGTTCAGATAACAGCTTATACTCATCCTTGAGCGTCCATTTTGATGAGGACCATAGCTGTAAAATATTTTTTTCTTAAAATTTATTGGTATAATTTTTGTTCAACTTACCATATATTAAAAAAAAATATTTTGCAATGCAATAATTTTTTTAAATGTAATTTTAGGTATATATTCGGAGTAATTTAAATAAATAAATAATGTGTAAATTATTTCATTTTCTTACATCATCCTTAGATTCCAATTGGAACACTTGGACTCAAAAATACTTAATAATATAATATGCAGCAACTGTAATGGTGTCTTGTTAACTTCAATACTAGATATAATAATATTAAATACTAGATATCATTTGTTTTTACAGATTGTCATTTGTAACTTCATTTAAAATGTAAAATGCTTTGTTAATTATTGTTTTATACGTGTTTTAAATTGTAATTCATTCAACACTTTGACAGCAATCATTGCCTTGTAAATTCTGGTCTCATCGGTCTACTATAACTTGATAGAATAAGACCACTATACAAGTTAACATTACATTTTTAAAGCTAATTACGGTTAGATGTACACCGGATAGAAAAGACCAAAATAAATTACGCGCTAATAGTTCCAACAACAGCGGTTTCAATGTTAAATCGTTTGCTATTTCGTGCAAAATGCGCGCGTAAATTTAGTCGGCCATCTTGTCTCGTGACGTATTAGGGTGGTTTACTCGCTTTTGCCGTTTTAAGACATTTCTATTTATCCTATGTAAAGGGGGACTGCGGCTAATTATTGAATATTAAAACTTAACCAGACTTGTTCTGTACCGAGTTTTCATAGAGAGATTCTTTGTAGAACGCCAGTTTATTATTTTTTATATGACCACACTGATGATGTTAAGCTAGAGTGCGGTTCATGAGCATAGACAACTGTTACCACAGACACTCCACTATGCCGGCTTGAGGAGACGAATGTGCTCTGTCCAAATTGACAGGGCACACTCCTCTCGTTATCCCGGCTACTTCCAAGGTCACAAGGTGTTCCGCTTGAAAGTGGTGGTACTTCCCCGGGACGGGATACTGTCATGCCATCATCAGTCTGCCTAATAATAATATACTTACATTCGAATAAATTTGATCACCGTTGTAATGACTCCTTTGTCTTTTAATGTCGTCTTCGGAATGGCTATTAAAATCTCTGTTTTCGTCTGAAACAAAATATTTTTTTGTATAATAACGTCGCTAGTACTATTGCAAACTAAGATTAATGTAGAAGGACCAATTAAGAAATATAGTGCCTTGTTATATTATACACGAAGAATAAATAAAACGAAGTGTCATTACTTAAACGTTTTATAATCCCTACTAATATTATAAATGTGAATGTGAGTTTGTTTGTTTGTTACGTTTTCACGCAACAACTACTTAACCGATCATCATGAAACTTTGTACACATATTTTTGTAGGTAGGTAGATGTAACATAGGATACTTTTTATTTAAAAAAATATTATTTTTTTTACTACAGTTTTCAACTGACTATAGTTTCAGCTGTTTGGAATCATATTGATTCCAAACCATTCCATTGATACTTATTTAATGACTTAAATGCGAGTGAAACCGCGGGCAAAAGCTAGTATTATATAAATAGACATATAGTGCTTGAACAGGTCGCATCTGCCTATCCCTTTGTTTAAAATGAATAATAATATTCTTTATTAAAAGAAAGGGGAGAGAATTAGGAAAGTTATAAAGTTATATAATAAGGTTACATTGTAACGTATTTAATAGCACAGTAAATCTCTGAGGTTACGCTCGCTGCACAACACTAGCTACCCGTATTCTACTAGTGATGTTACTATAACTATATCGATAATATTAATCTCATTTAAAATTGAGACTAGTTTTGTTAGTAATTATTGTTTGTATATAATTCGCCTATCTGAAATATAGAGGTCGCTGATTGGATTTTTTGATTAAAATAAAAAAATAAAATGGATATTTGTGTCATAATATGTTATGTTATCCTGTATAATAAAAATATGTCACGATAAAAGGGTTGTAATATTTCAATTATCGATATATTTTATCGTTTTATGTCAACACATCACTATTAAAACAGAGGCAGCCTCTCTCAAACCGCGGTGTCTAGTGAGTATTTTATTCCTTATATTGTAACTCTGCGACGTAACATAGACACTATACATAGTTGTATAGGTACATATAGCTATAATTTGATCACGCCCTTGTGGCCCGTCGTAGTTATGTGTCTTGCAAATTAACTTGATAGAGCGAAGTTTTTTTGCTATTTTTTATTATTAAGATCTCTATATATCAGCCATTCTCAGTGTGTTCCGCGGAACCCTAGGGCTAAAATACTGCAAAGAAAAACTTACCAAAGGGAGATTATAAGGTTACATCTAAATATTCCAACTAAATATTACGTAATATTACATTGCAATATGATTATTCATAAATACATATAAATCAGTTTTTTATAATTATATTAAGGCTTTTTCCTTCGCCAAAAAAGTTTGAGAACCGCTGCTATATATACAAAAATGAATGTTTGTCTGTATGTCCTTTATAAAATCGTAAACTATTCATTTGATCATGTGATGATCTTTGTGCATGAGCCCACGAAGGTTTCTGAGTTGGTACGTCCAATTTTCGACAGATGGCGCCACTGTCATTCCAATGAATTCTATATATTGCCATGAGAGTTCGTGACAGCTCGCATTGAACAGACAGTATTTGTGTAATGTCTTTCCTTCAAATTTATTTTAGTTGGTGGCGTAGCAACGCGCGCAGGGTACATAGTAGGGTAGCATTATATAATATAAAGGAAGGAACAAAAGTTTTATGACACATGCATTATGACTACAGATATTTATAAAATATTTTTTTCAATCAATACATATTACCCCTAAAATAGGGATATACGAAACAAAGTTTTGTTGGCAACACTGAATATTTATACCTTGTTCTTCATGTCGCTTTCTCTTCAATCCAGGTGCGGTGCCATTGTGAAGACCGTCGACTTGTTCAATGCCAAGAATTCCATTAATGCTATAACTTCCAGAATTGGGAACGTGCTGTTCAGTATTTGTTGGTGACAGGACTGCCGTGGCTCCTGGCGCATTACCAGCGTGGGTTATCACCTACAACAAAAACATTGGCTTTCGTTTGACAAAAAAACTTATGCAGAAGTTCTACCAGATTCCGATGTCCATGGTTTAGCTTAAAACGCAGGAATTATTTTAAGTCTTGCCCATTCAAAACGACTGAAGTTTTTATTATTATTATTAATTAAATTCACCGCAAACTTCGGATACGCCAAATGGATTAAGCTCGCCATTGTGCCTGAATTATTATTATTATTATTGGCGCTATTAGACCTTACATGGGAAGTTGTTTATTTTTATGCTTTTTTATTGTACTCTATAATTGTAATTGTCGGACTTACTTAAATAAATACAGTAATGCCCCGCTTTACGCGAGGGATACGTTCCGGAAAAAATCGCGTTAACTGAAATTCCCACGACCATAGAGAAGTTGATGACTACGTTATGTTTATACGCACTCTTTCGCGTAAATTAATAATAAATTTGAATTTCGCGTTATAGTGAAACCGCGCATAACGGGGTCGCGTAAAGCGGGGTATTACTGTACTTAAACTGAAGATACTAAGGGTAAAGGTATGTCTAGTGTTATTGTAATGGTCACTTACAGAAACTACACTTCCTTGCGCAGAACTAATTTCCTGCTCTTGCTGTTGTTGCTGGTTGTGCGCATGCTTGGCTTTTTCAGCAGCTTTGTTTCTTACAATTCTGAAACAAATGAAACTTTTAGTTAAATTGTTTTATCTCTTCTTATTACATACAGGCAATGGCGACCTTAGGGGGTGGCGAACGGGGCAATCGCCCGGGGCCTCGCTCTTGCAGGGGCCTCGCGCAATAACCCAAGCAAATTTAAAAAAATATAGATATATGGGATATATACTATGCGATATTGATAAACATGTAAAAACACAAATTTTATATATTTTCAAGAAGGACATAGGGCCTCGCAAAGGCCTGCTGCCCGGGGCCTCGCAATCGGTAAGGCCGCCACTGCATACAGTTTACTTATAAAAAATATATACATAATTTACATTGCCACCGCAACCTCTTTTCTGTCTACGACACCGCCACTGCATACAGGTATATTGGAAACAGAGCCTGGCTAGGTTACAAGAAACGGGCGGCAAATTTAAAAATATTTTAGCTGTCAATGCTGAGTATATTAATCAATAAACATTTTTTATTATTATTTTTTTTATTTTCATTAAGTTTTATGTTATGTTATACTATGTATATTCACCATAAAAGTCATTAATAAGTTTCGATATTTTCTTTGTATATTGTTAAAAGTATCAATAAATAAAGGTTATGAACATATGTGTCGAAATTTTATTTAACAAATAATTTTTTTTATATTTATTTTTTCAGTCAGTGCAGGTGTGATAATTTTATTTTTTTAACATCTATTCTTCAATATGACCTTTATGTTTAGTTTTAAAAGTCAACTGACGGTGAATGACAAAAATAGAATGTGTTGCCATTTGAAAAATTTTAATTAATCCGTGCAAACTCGCTTGTCAGACTCTTGTTTTTGAAAAACAGGCGAAAGGTAAGTGACATAATGTAGAAGCGTGGATGTTTTTTAAAAGTTAACAATTATTCTTATGAATATACCTGAGGTATTTAAGATCGACTACATTGATACAACGAGATTATTATTTATATGATATTTAGCAAGCTTTAAAATTATAATTTTTTTTTTAGAAAATGTGTAATTTTTATTTTAAACTACATATATTACGACTTATTGAGTAAGAAATGTATTTTTATACAAGAAAACAAAATTAAGCATTGCTAACAGATCCATAAATAGGGTAGAAAATTTATCCGTTATAAAAAATGCAAATGTCAAAGTTTGGGGGACGCTTGAAAATTATGACTTCAATTATGGAAGCCCTTCGTAGGAACAAAATAATGTTGGTGGTATTGCTGAGCTTGCTCTTTTAATGCTGGTACCACATTTTATAATAGCTGTATATATATATATATATATATATATATATGTTTAAACTATTCATCGATATGTAAAAAGAAATTTAAAAAAAAATGATTGGCTGAATTTACTAAATGTCAAAGCCTATACAGAAAAGAGGAATTATAGTGTCAAATTATTCCAGGTAATACATTTTATTTTATATTGTGGAGTTTTATATATTTTTTTTGACATGAAAATTTTATAATTTCTTATTGGACTGTTGTCGTAATACTCGACATTGGTAGAATTGTATTTAATAGATATCTGAGGCCATTAATAAAAGAAGAATATTTATATTGTGAATAAAAAATGATATTTCATATTTAACACTATCTATTTTTAATATGTTATCCGACTTTTGTTTGTTTAGTGTTCTAACTATTAACCTAAAAAAAATATTTAAATTACCAAACTTAAATAACGAAATAATGCAATAAAAACCTCATAAAAAGCAATTTTAGTGGTACCAATGTAACAGTAATATATCATCTGACGCGTGTCTTTACATCCTTTTGCAATAATACGGCGGTCGGTCGCGATTTGTTACGCCGACGACCGCGTGCGGTGAAAAAAAAAACCGCAATTGCGCACTAAGTCTTTGAGACCCACCCTCGTCTTTTGCGGGTTAATTGGATTTATTGTTATACATAATTTTTTAAAAGGGTCACGGGTCACACTAGCTATAGACTCATGAAGAAATTTAATATATACTTAAAAATGACGGATTAAAAATAAACTATATCTATATATAAAAATCAATGGCACTTTTCGTTGTAATTTTATAACTCAAGAACGGGCTCACCTATCCAAACCAAATGTTTAGGCTTTGTTCGGACTATTTAGTAGATGGTTTATGTGAAGTTTGCACAAAATCGGTAGAACGGTTCTTCATTTATCATATTTTTTATAACAAATTAATTCAATAAATGGCGGATTGTGCTGTCAAATTGAAACTATTTTCAGTGTTGACAGTAATTGAAACTTTTTATGTCATTCATGCTGTTTGATGCATGAATTTGATGTTCCAATTTTTTTTTTAATATTTCACTTTATACGTAGTGAAGCACGTACCGGACCGCTAGTATAATATAGTAGCCTTCTTCTTTATCAGTTCAAGAAAATCATAACAAGCAAACTTATTCAAAAATCATATTACACGTTAGACGAATATCTTATACATAAAAAAGCTTGGACATAACCAATGTTATTTTATGTTTATCCGTAGGTATATAATAGTATGACAATGCAGCTATTCTTTCACATCATAGTAGATTTATGAAATACTAGCTTTTACCCGCGGCTTCGCTTGCATTTAAGTCATTAAATAAGTATCAGAGATCATTTCATTTCAGTTGGAAAACTATAGTAAAAAAAAAATATTATTTTTTTTATAATAAAAAGTATCCTATGTTACTTCTAGTACCTCCAAAAATATATGTAAAAAGTTTCATGATGATCGGTTAAGTAGTTGTTGCGTGAAAACGTAACAAACAAACTTACATTCACGTTTATATTAGTAGGGGATTATTATGACTTTAGTATGTAAGTGGACAATGCCAGTATACAACAGCTAAATCAAATTGATAATTATTAAATTAATTTCATTTATATTTGTATTTGTATTGACGAGTAAAAATGCTCTATTGGAGCCCATTTACTAAAAGTATATAAATAAATTTTAAAAAATCAAAAACTGTTTTAAATAAATAAATTAATAATCTACGACATTAATATATACTATATTATTCATTAATAGTGATATCGCTGGTCGTATTAACGTGGTAGGTTCTACAAAATCGCTGAACAGGAGAGCGATTTAACACTAGGAACTTTGTGGATCACTTTACGGTCAGTCTCACAAATAATAACTTGGTCTTATTTTATTACATTAATTATGTTATGATAATTTAAATGTTCTTTCTCTTTCGAAGAAAAGCATCGACGACTTTGTGTCAATCCAGTGGTTTGGGCTTAAAATTGATGACAGTTTGATAGATCACTATGTCAGTCATTTCACACTTAAGTTATATATATTTAGAGCCGTTAACAATACAGCTGAAAGGACGGTTGTTTACATTTTTCATTTGATCACCATTGAAGAGGACTTTTTTCATTGATCAAGTGCACAGAAGGTATATCCTGAAGTCAAAAAAAAAATTGAAAAGTTAAATTTAATTAATATGTCCTTTTAATGATTAATGTTAAATAAATATAAGACACACATTAAACATGGTTTTATTTATCAAATAAGCAGAAAGTTCTATTATCTTCTGTATGGATTTAAACATACTAACTTTTATTTCAAACTTTGACATCAAGTCGGCACGGGTTATCATTATGCGATTGCGATAATATTTAATATTTCAGTTATTAAGGTCAATTGGAAAAAAATTAGAGGGTATGCGTATCCAATTTCGCAAAAAAAAATTTTGCCCTTATAGCTTGGGACACCCTAATATATATATATATTTGTGTAGGTAATTAAAATATGATTTATATAATAATACTCAAAAAATAATAAATAACATAAACAACATAAGGAAGTAATAAAACATATTAATTTTAAAGCATGACGTTCGTAAAAAATACATACAAACCGTAATTTAACCAGCTTACGGTGGAAGTTGCAAAAATTATTTTACGGAATAGAACAGACAACCCTTCCGAGCGGAAGTGGTACGAGAGACCCGTGACGTCACACGAATTTATGACGGTCAGCGAAATTTTCGCATTGTGTCGGACTTCCTTGAAAGTTGCTCCCGAAATAAATTACATAATTTTTGTAGTTGTTCTGAGTGAATTTATTTAAAGAAATAATTTATTGTACCTACCAAAATCACAAAAAGCGAACTTAATGCCTTTAGGCATTTTCTGCCAGTTAACCTTTGGGCGTGTGTGAGCGATGATGTTAATAGTACAAAATAAAATAATAATATGAATACAAAATAATACACAAATAATAACATTACCAACAAGATTGTAATTATTAATTTTACATTTTTTATAGTAGCTTAGCATATGATCACACGCCGTCTGATGTTTGGAGTGTGGAGACAAATGCCACCCTCACTATTCCGACTTGAGGGTTTTATCTGAATGTGCTCCATCCAAATTGAAAAATCGCGTTTATTTTGTTCATTTTTAATTTCGAAATGTAACATCAAGGTCGATGGTAAGCCGCAAAATATCTATTATACACTACATTTACCACTTATTTAAATACCTATTTCTACCAAAAAAAAAAGATTTATACGAATATATATAAAATAATAATATAAAGTTCATAAAACTAATTCTTCTGTTATAAATTAAAGAAGATTAGAAGAATTAAAGATGATGTTACACGCGGTAGGTTTTTTAATTTGATCTTGCAAGAACAGTCATTTTGACTGCTCTGGTAAATCTAGTGTTAATTTTCACGAAGTAATTTTTAAAAACACTTTTTATACATGTATAAAAATCAAGCAATGAAATATTACATTCCTACATAAGTTATGTATAAAAATATATATGTCCTATAATAAAAACCATAATAGGTTATTATTAAAAACACAGCAAGTTATTACAATGTTGGCAGGTCATTTAGCCACGATGACAGATGAGGCCACTAGTGACGTATCGTCCCTGTCTACCCTCATGACACATGCAAAATATAAAGATTAGAATATTTATTTTCGTATTAGGGGATGTATTTTTTGAATAATTGACTCTATTTTTATAATAAGCTACTTTTTAACACTAGATTTACCAGCTTAAATATACCTATTTCTATTAAAACCAAAAAAGTATATATTTGTAACAAATATGTATAAAATAATATAAAGTTCATAAAACTAATTCTTCTGTTATAAATTAAAGAAGATTAGAAGAATTAAAGAAAATGTTACACGCAGTAGGAATTTTAATTCGATCTTGTAAGATCAGTCATTTTGACTGCTCTGGTAAATCTAGTGTTAAATAAATATCTTTGTATTATATTTATTATTTCTGTTATGATGTTAATGTATTTTAAAAATGCTACCGTAACGGATTAGACCAGAGGTTCCCAAATTTAGTTTCGAAGAACTTTTGCTACTACATTTCTACCATATACCCAAAACTCGTCAAAATGTGAAGATTAGATCTAACGATGTAAATTTCCTGGCTACATTGATAGGTGAAGCCAAACCAACATTTTTGTTCGTTATTTTCGAAACCAGATAAATTTTCGTGAACCCCCACCTACAACTTGTGAATCCTCCCAGGCGGTCCATCTAGATCACTTTGGGAACCACTGGATTAGACCAATCAAAATAAACGCAATAGTAAAACGTATCAAAATTGTAAAATTTGGTAAAAGTACATCATGCGACTAATAAAAGACGTATTTTATTTGACCGTATAATACATGGCGTCAACTTAGTTAAGAAGGACTCTTGAAACTAGTCGTATATCGTCTAAGAGCATTTTACAAAGGTCTGTTATGTTCTTCCTTTTCACATTAACGGCGCGTGTTGGTCGCGTGCATTAGAAGTGTTAGGGGTAAAATTTACCCTTCCATGGGTATTTTAGGGTTAGGGTGTGATGTAAGGTCATCAAGATTGCAATGAAAATAGATTTAAAATTAAGTTTGGTAAAATATTGTTTTTAAATTGTGCCGACAGAGGGCGTATAATGCAGGCATATATCTCGTACATTACTGGATAAGCTTAAATACTGGCATATTTTAGTATAGTAGACAATACCCTTGGAGCATCAGCGTCTGTATATCTATGTATCACTCAGCGCCCTCTTCCGTTATAAAAAAGAATTAACAAAACAGCAAGTATTAAACAAAACATGAGCAAATTCAACCATAATAGCTATAAATATAAATAAATAGACATGACAATATAAAAAAAACTACTTACGAAATGTTAACACATATATAGTATGTAGGTGTTAAGCCTATTTATTTTTTTGGTAAATAGAAAACATATTACTAAAGTCTTTATTTACTACAAAATAAAGCTTCAATTGGTATACGCTTTAGTTAAAAGAAATAAATTTTCTTGGTGGAAATCACTTAAGTGCTAACTTAAGCCCCTATACGTAGTAAGCCACGTGCCATTTTGATGGGTAATAGTTACATTTAGACCTCTAATGTTTGACCTGTAAAAATTTGTACTATAGTTAGAAATATTGTTAATTGAATTAAGCTTTAGAGAAATGTAGCTGATCAAATTAATTAAGTTTTAATTTTATAATATTTTTAGGTACATATAGAGATAGACAATTTTTAGAAGGAAAATTCAATGTGATTATACCTCGAGGAAGAATAACGGTATTCCGTATTTAACAAATAAGTTTTGTGTTAGTTAAGTGGACCTTTAATCATTTAATAAAACACCTCATAAACAAGACAAATGTAATTTACACTTCCAACAGGGTCCAGAAACGGGTCAAAATTAAGGTCAAAATTAAAGGAGCATTGCTATTTCACGAAGAAGTTATAGGATTGTT
>JAPWLS010001480.1:0-50397 GCA_028551675.1 Tineola bisselliella
TAAATCCATAGAGTTAAAGTAGAACAATGTGTTTGAACTTCTTAACATTAAATCCACCTAGAGCACATGTGTTTATGGTTTTAAATTCCATCAGTAACACGACACATTACAACGAGAACTGAACCAAGAGCTCTAAATAACGAGGAATATATTTTTAAATCGTATTTCAAACGGATATCCCCAGTTCATTGAAATGTTACTAAAATAGTTTAACTATATTTAGGGTAGAGGGCAAAGAAACCAGCACCAATTCACGGTATTAGCTTCCAGTTACATTACAAATTGTATATTTTTAAATAAAAACTCTGCTATGTCAACCTAGACCAGCCATTCTCAAAATGTGTTCCGCGGAACCCTAGGGCTAAAATATTGCAAAAAATACCTACCAAAGGGAGATTATAAGGTTACATCTAAATATTCCAATTAAATATTACGTAATATTACATTGCAATATGATTATTCATAAATACATATAAATCAGTTTTTTATAATTATATTAAGGCTTTTTCCTTCGCCAAAAAAGTTTGAGAACCGCTGACCTAGACGACGTTCAATTATCTCAATAAGACAACTTTAATTTAGCATTTAAAATGTAATACTAGACTACTGCGAACGATAGAACTCACCGATGTTCGGAAATAGGCTATATTTAAAAGAAATAGTAAATTCAGGCGCGGCATGGGAATCTCCCACATTTTAGAAAATCGCATTGTCGAATTTTGTGTGTACACATTTAGGACAACAACATCTACACTAAATGTGAATGTACATAACCTTTTGATATCTCATATAGTCTTCTTTTAACAGCCTTTTGAAATGTGGGATATTCCCGTGCCCCACCCTGTGTTTTATAACGCTATATTAAGCCGTAAAAGTCTTTTAAATTAGTTAAACGATAACACTATATTATTATTAAATCAATGAATACTAGCCGAAATAATAACACTATATTATTATTAAATGAATGAATACATGTCAAATTGCTATAATAAAAAACAAATGCAATTGATTGTACTAATATCAATGCAGAATCCAATTGTTATTCTAAATTATTTAAGTCTATAACGTGATTAACAAGACACTATCTATGACTTTACAGAATGACCTAAGAGTAATCTCAATATAACTATTTTCTCGATTTAACGTATTTTCCGAAATCTCCTAGAACTGCCCGTAAGAGTCAACGCAAAATATACCTTTACATTACGAATACATTTGTTAAAAACCTTTTTACAGTAATACCCCGCTTTACGCGACCCCGTTATGCGCGGTTTCACTATTCAAATTTCGCGCTCTATTGCCCCGCATTACGCGAAAGAGTGCGTATAAACATAATGTAGTCATCAACTTCTCTATGGTCGCGGGAATTTCAGTTAACGCGATTTTTTCCGGAACATATCCCTCGCGTAAAGCGGGGCATTACTGTTTAACAAATTTTCAATTTTTGCAAAATATAAAAATAAAATATTATTTACCTCTATTTAACGAAATCGTTCGCTATAACAGGGAAAGCAGATTAGTACCTACGTAAAGCTCAGATAATATTTTTTTTAACCTTGTTAAAACGAATCGTAGACCAACCTAACCTCTGTATAACGAACCTCATTGTAACAAATTACTTGATATAACGAATTATTTTCTGATTCCCTTCAGTATCGTTATGTCAAGGTTGCACTGTATAATAATTGAACTTACATATTTTTACAAAGTAGATACTTTCTTAAAACGCCAGCGAAGGACATTTAGATAACGATTGATAAATAATTGTAATATTTATACGAAAAAAAGTAACTATAAATATTACAGCTACAATAAATATAATTACAAATATTACTTTTAAAGCGACATATTAGAAGTCAAGCCATTTGTAGGCAATAAAAACGATTGTAACTTTTTTAAACATAGCTCTCACTATCCCGGCGAGTTTTATTTCACTATAATAATATAATAATAATAAAGTAAATTCTGTGTTTGAGGTGTTCTTGTCCTGTCCTAATTTGGAATCAGGACAAATACGTTATATTTTTATATTTATTATTTGTAAATAATATAATTGACATTAATAACTTGATTTTGCAAAAACTGTAAATTTAGGGTATTTTTCAGGAGTAAGACTCGGCCTCGGGAGTGGTCGGGGGAAGAGAGAGGCGCGGCGGGAGGTCGGTATTGACGTCACGCGAAAACCGACCAATCACTTCGGCGGAATTAAGGCACACTACACACTAAATTATGTCTTCATGCGTTTATTCTTTGATGACACGTTTCGGTTAAAAATAGGTCGGCATAGTGAGCGCTAGTTGAAGCTTTTTCACGATAATTTTGATACTTAATTGTTGATTTTACTTGAAATAAATAAAAAGGAATAAGCTAGTAAATGTTTTGTTAAGTTTTGACTTTTGAAAAACAAAAATTTACTAATGAACAGAAAATACACTATTGACGTAAATAGAGAAATTTTTAATTTTTCTTTTTGACATGAAGTTTTACGTGTGAATTAAAATTTAATAATCTCTTATTGGGTTTTTGCTCAAATACTCGACATTGGCAGAATTGCCTTTAATAGACATCTGAGGCCATTAATAAAAGAAGAAGAAGAAGAAGACGTAAATAAAATTTAAAAATGTATCTTGGCCTTAGGCTTAACCATTATGCATCCAAACATAAAACTATTTAATTTTTATTGCAATTTAATATTCTATATATTATAATATTTTCTATTGTGGAATTTAATTGAATTTCAATTTTAATTTATTGTAATAAGTCAAATAGAATACGTAAAAACCAAGTAAATATAATTATAATTGAAATAGTTTCTAAATTTAAAATAAAAAATTCGATTGAGTTTATTTTTATAATTAATAAACAAAAACATGCTTGTTATTTATTGGTAGTTCTAAGACAGCATAGAATATCATAGTTTGAAATCATAGCATTTTACATACGTATGTACTAGTTTAAAAAAATATTATACATTTATCAATATATTACCAAAGCAATATACAATAAGTCAATAATATTTGAATAGATTAACATGACATGATTTTTTGACATGTGAATAAAATTTCTTATTGGATTGCTACCAGAATACTGAACCTATTCATATATATATATTTTTTTTTTATTTGGACATTCACAAACAAACAGTTAACAAACCATAACATGTAAGTAAGAACTACACTAGAGAAATAAAGCTAAATTTGTTAACCTAACAGTTGTGAAAAACATTTAAAGAAAACTATATACATTAATGATTAATTACGAGTGCTAGTCTGCTGCTCGAACATAGAGTGCTGTCGGAAAGCCAAGTGCAAGATTGACTTGAGCTTTTTAGGCTTTAAATGGAATAAATCAAGATCCGTAACATTTTCATATACATTATATAAGAATAATAATATTCTAATAAAAAAGGAGTAGGTATAGTGTAAAATTATATAGAATAATAATTAATCGCATTATTCAATAGTTAAAAATCTGTGTCGATCGTTCTCATATAAAAGCTGGAGCTATGACGTCACGACTGACACAGTTTCGCTAGGGCATCGCGCGTGCTCATAGGTACGATTTCAACAAGCTCATCGTAGTTCTAACATTAATACAATCTGTGTGTATTGAAAATACTTTTTAGCTTATTATTGTACATTAGCAGTTTTTTTGACATGTGTGAATTAAAATGTTGTAATCTCTTATTGGGTTTTTCTTATTGGGAAAAAACATTAAATATTTTAATTTAATACGGATATCAGTTTCAGAAAGGCAAAGAATTCAGTAACTTACAACTTTTTAATTGTTATATAATTCGAATTCAAATTCATTTATTTGCCATAAATATGGTTAGTAACATAGGTCTTAAATTAATGTTGGTAGTATCACATATTTTACACATTGTATATGGCATGCAAAATAATAATTCTAATAAGATTTTAAAATAAATTGAATGAAGTATTTCAATGATTCAATGAAGTGTTATAATTTATAATTACTTGTCAGTAGTTTTATAGAACGTATTTTGTTACGCATGAAAAATTGGAAAAATAATTTATCGTTAGTTACATGCAAACCCCGTATTTATAATGTAAAAATTTGAAAATATATTGTCTCTGCTTATCCCAATAAAAGAGTAGCGTAATATTAACGCAAGTGGCATTACAAATACCTCAGAAATGGTTTATTTTCGTAACAACAGAATATATATGCATGTTATTTTCGCGTTTAGCAGTTTAAAAATAGAATATTGTGTTTGACCTACATAGGTGCCATTGCCAAATGGTAAGAAAAAAGATTACTTTGTGTTTACATTAATAAATTAGTTTAGACACGTGTGTTCTTCTTGAAATTGGTTTCAAGATGGGTTATCTTTTTATCGGACATCTGAGGGTTTTTTTTTGGCATGAAGGTTTGCGTGTGAATTAAAATTTTATAATTTGTTATTAGAATGCTAGCAGAATACTCGACATTAGCTGAATTGAATTTAATATATATCTGAAGCCATTAATAAATGATTTTGATAGCTATAAAGCTCCTGAAAGCTCTAGTAATTAAAAGTAAGCATTCAAATAAACTTCTTATACTGATATAATTACAGTACTATATTACGAAAACAAAGTTTTTATATGGTATTTATGCATGGGACCAGGGGGGCTACTCAGGTGCACTTCGGACGAAAATACGGACGTTTCCTACTCAGGAACACTTACGTAATCATTCACAAAATTACTGATTTGACAGCGACGTCACGACGGATAGGCCACACAATGCTTATTTTACGGATATTTGACAGGAATTTTTACGGGCTTATATGTCAAAATTCACGTAAGCCACAGAGGTGACGGCCGTATCACGAAACTTCGAATATGCCTGAGTAGCCCCCAGACCATAACTGTATTACAGGCAATTATAGCCTCCAATATGCCGTCAAATCAATGCTGTCAGGATTAGACTGAATGTAATGAATAATTTTAAAATTAGGCAGTGGTCACTCCCATCTTTTGTTCCGGAACAAGGCACACACAAAGTTTAAGTAATTAAACAGTCCACTGTGCAACTAAGTCTTATTTTCAGTCTCAATGAACAAATGACACATGTACCTTTTAATGACGGTTTAAAAATAAACACGAGCATTTTTAGAAATAATTGCTCTTGCTCCGTTTCGGCGCGTGTGGTCTGATACAGCGTGTTCTATTTGAATATTTTATTAGGTTTATGTATTTTTTTATTTTACAATGAATTATTGTTATTGTTTTTTACGAGTGTCATTGCATAAATTCGAGGCCGGAAGTTACAATTTGAAATAAGCCGCATAATATCTTTTTAATTGGTAGAAACATGTTTTTATTGAAATTTTTAAAATAAATATATTTTTAGACATATTCAGTACTGTAAGTTTTAAAAGTTTCAGGATCCTGTAGGTACCTACTATTATTAAATACTCCTAATACATAGAATAGGTTGCAATAGACGTTTGAATATAGTAGGGGTAGCCAAACTCCTTGATAGTTCGAGCCATTTTTCAAAATTTGAATATTTTCGCGAGCCGTAATTACGTATTTAAAAGGTATTAAAAAAACGTTGCACGTTGCAGTCTTTCATATTTGTTGTTAGTAATTTAAAACACATATGAAACGATTGTAATTTTTTTAAATATAGTAGCACAAAAATGAATAGGGAACATGTATACATTTATCGAGAGCCACAAATAATCTTTTAAAGAGCTGAAGGTTGGCCTCCCCTGGAATATAGCAAGTGTTTTCAGTTCAATGCCTCGCTACACAGTACACAGTTTGATTGAGTACGACAACGTTCGAGCTTACTCTGTTACTTAAGTCTTTGTTTAGCTCTATTCAGTTTGTGCAGTTTCAACACAATGCACAATGCACAATGGCAATGTAGGTTAAACTTTAAATTAAATAAAGATTATTACGAATAGAGACATATAAATGCGGAACAAGGATAATTTACAAACCGTTATATTACAGTTTTTGGGTTGATTACAGTCATATATGTAGTTTACATTAAAAACGTACTAGTTCTAAAGATAAATTTAAGACAAGTTAAGAGTTGATAACTTGTCTTGATTTTTGCTTAATATTAAGCAAATGATTCAAATACAAAAATGTGAAAATATGATTCAAATATTGCATGTCACAATTATAATTAAGATGTCAGTACAGCTTAGTGTTAATGTGACATCCAGTCAGGGCACAGCAATATAATATAATATAAGACAATAATAATAATAAACAATTTCAATTAATAAACTAAATTTCATTTACTGTTTCGAATCATTGAGGTATTCGTCAATTGAATAAAAGCATTTTAAAATCAAATATGTTTTTAATTTATTTTAAAATTGTATTAGGCTTTCATCACATTTAATCACTCTTGGCAGAATATTATTAAAAATCTTTATTGACATGTATTAAGGACCCGACTTCACCATATATAATTTGCTTGAATCCTCCGCCAAAAAAATTATTGGACCTCAATTTTTGGGTCTCGAGTACTCATAAAATTATTAATTGAATTCATTAATAAAAAATTATTTATTATTCAGGAATAATAATAAATATTGTTTTCGATGGTCCCACACTAGACAATGCCTGTTATGGGAGACCCAAATTAATAATTTGTTTTGTTTTTTGTTTCTGGGATTTCAATTGTTATTAATTATGAATATGGTGTTTTTTTTAAGATATATAATTGTGCTTGTCCTAGTGTGTCCATAGCACGGTTTTATTTTAGTTTGAGATTAGGGCGTTGGATGTAGTTGAATGTACTGTTAGGTTCTGCTAACATGCTAGAGAGCAATTTAAAGTTTGTTATTGTGCATAGTTTGTTTGTTGTTGTATTATCTTAAAAACCATTGAAAAAATGAAGAATTCTATTTTGAAACTATGTTAAAAGAATCCAGCGATATGTATGTATAGGCTAATACAAATTTCTTATTATCTCAACATAACTAACTTGTAATATAATAAAAAGGAGCATGCCCTCCAAAAAGAAATTGTGAGATTGATATTGGATTCTATTTTTAGAATTTACGGTAATACATAATATTTTCCGGGTTTTCGGATGCAGCGAGGTCGAGGTGAGAGGCGCGGCGTCAAGGGGGGGTGCACCATTGACGTGGCTTGCTCAATGGCGTTACCATGTAGGTCAACCAGCTCGTGACGTCAGTGGTGGCCTACATTCGAAGCCGGGAGGAGCCGCGCCCTGCCATGAATAAAAAAATATTGTGAATAGAAGACGCTTTATCATTGAGGTTATTAGTTTGTTTGTTTTTGTGAGATTCATTTGTTAATTATTCTTATTTTAAATTTAATTTAGATATTAAGAGCTTCATAATTGTTGATTGAAATATATTATTTAGTTTTAAGAAAAATAATTCTTTTTAACAAATAAACATACTGTTTCTTTGTTAAAAAGAATCAATAATAAAGGCTTGTAGTGTATTTTATATCACCTAAAGTAATAAACTTTTTTTAAATTTAATTTTTAATCAATTTTCAGTCAATAACGTAAACTTCTTAGTAAAGAAGTAAAACATAATCATTAAGATATTTCTTACACAAAAAGCTCAACAACTAAAACAAATGCTACATCGACTCAATAACAAAATTTTAGTATAAATTGTAATTACCTATCTTATGATGTCAAAATAATTTAGAATGAAAACCGATAGTGATTTTTGTTAGTACTAGTATCAAAAACTTTAATAAATCGACGTAAATCCCTATCCCTACTAATATTATAAATGCGAATGTGAGTACTACTTAACCGATCATCATGACACTTTGTACACATATTTTTGGAGGTACTAGAAGTAACAAAAGTAAAAAGTATACTATTTTTATTTAAAAAAAAAATATTTTTACTATTGTTTCCAACTGGCTATAGTTTCAGCTGTTTGGAATCATATTGATTCATTTTTATTGTAATGATCTCTGATACTTATTTAATGATTTAAATACGAGCGAAGCCGCGGGTAAAAGCTAGTATCAAATAAAGGGAACAGTTTGGATAACGAAAGGAGTATGCCTTGCCAATTTGTACGGAGCACATTCGACTCTTGAAGCCGGTATAGTGATCTTTGACAGACAGCTGCTGTCTCCGCACATAGATCACAAGCTCAACATCACTTGATTGGTATCATATGCTATTCTAATAATAATAATTAAATATTAAAATAAACATGTAATTCTAACCAGTTCTATTAATACATTGAATATAATCAACAGCGTATCATTCCGACATCTTCCCGGCACTTTCCTCTTGACGTATGTCGGAAATCTATTGTTTTCTGTCCCACTTTGATATACAATACATTTAAACATAGAGAATAGTGTCCATTGTATCCGACATGTCATAGTTTCCGACATGTTGATCTTCCGTTAGATAACAAATGCATTTTACGACGATATCTAAGATTTATATAATTTATATTGTCTTAGATTATTTGCTAGTATTACCTAATTAGAATATTTATTTGACTAATTTATTTATTTAAACATACACAACAAACAGTTAACAAACCCACACATAGCAATAACATTTATATAAAAAAAATTAAGCTTAAGTTTGCTAACCTAACAATTATTAAAAATTATTGAAACGAATACTATTAAGTAACTGTAATACGGATGCCAGTTTGTTGCTCACAAATTTAGAGTACTACGAAAAAGTAAGGTGCAAAATAGATTTGAGCACCTTAGCCTTCAAGTAGAATAAATCAATATCAGTGACATTTTCATGTAGATCAGCAATTCTCAAAGTGTGTTCCGCGGAACCCTAGGGCTAAAATACTGCAAAAAATACCTACCAAAGGGAGATTATAGGTTACATCTAAATATTCCAACTAAATATTACGTAATATTACATTGCAAATCAGTTTTTTATAATTATATTAAGGTTTTTTCCTGCGCCAAAAAAGTTTGAGAACCGCTGATGTAGATTATTAAAACTGCGGCACATGCGAGGGATTGGGCTATTGTATATTACATTACATCTAATTAGCAAAAAAAAGATCTATTCATAGTAGGCATAAGTGGTTCTCCAATATAATTGCTTAACTAGGGATGTGGGGAGTGTATAACATCAACTTGTATTGTGTATTCACTTAAAAAACATAATACGATTACTAAAAATTGAATATAAGAATATATGAAATTAACAAAGGTGACTTTTCAAATATAATTTTTAGAGCTTCTTTACAAATTTGGTTTTAAGTAAATTTAATAAAATTAAACAAAAATAAATAAATAATTTAGACTTTTGCGGCTTAATATGACGATTTGGAATAATTTTTTAATCCGACGTTTTGAAAGCTTTATAACCATCACGGTTGTGGTAAGATAATACGAAAAATATATAAATTATATGTAATATGTATTAACCGTCTTAATAAGAGAAGAAAACAAATGAAATATTTGTTTTTTTTTTAAATAGAACAAAACTAAATAAATTAAAAACAGTTAATATATAGATATGTGTACCTATATAAGTATACAGTAATGCCCCGCTTTACGCGAGTGATACGTTCCGGAAAAAACTGAAAATCCCGCGACTTTAGAGAAGTTGATGACTACAGTATGTTTATACGCACTCTTTCGCATAATGCGGGGCAATTGAGCGCGAAATTTGACTTTCGCGTTATAGTGAAACCGCGCATAACGGAGTCGCGTAAAGCGGGGTATTACTTTTTGCCAAAGGAATATGAAACATAAATGCTTTGATGAACAATTGCTTGAAATACCTTTTAGTAGTAAAAAAGGAAGCTGCTGAAAGCTCTACTATTTATCTCCAGTGTAAAAGAATATGCAAAAGTATTATCAGAAAATTCGTTTTCACAAAATTGCTACGCATGCGTGCTACGACATGGACCTTGCTACGACTCTACAATGCGCTACGTGACTACGAGTTTTCGTAGCTTAAATCTCTATTATTAATTTTCATGTTATTTTTTAAAATATCATAAGATTATTGCGGTTTATTTATAACAATTATTATTAATATTAGTAATTAGGCACTAGACAATTAAAATCGATTTTATGGAAATTTGTAAGAAAGAAATATAAGAAAATGATTACGGAATGTTATTGTAATATTTTTAATTATTTAATTATTATTTATGTTAATTTGTAATTTAAAATGTCTTATATGCATAAAGTTATGCTTGTTCATTGTAAAATGAGCTTTATAACCCTGTATGAAAGTTCACAGTGAATAACTTTTCCGACACTACGCATTAAACGCGGTTGCCGTGAGGGACTGGCCGTGGTGGAAAAATACGTAAGCTCATTGTGAAAGCTTCGTTATATTGATGTATTACTACGTGGTTTTTATGTATTTATGTTGCATTCTATTGGCTCCACGTCGGTATAGTGCAAATAGTAGGCAATGTTAGCTTCCTAAAAAGATTAATAAAGTTGTTGATTGGTGTTCTGCATTACCTTTGCAAGTACGTTAAGTGCTTTTCTTCTTAATTAAATGCTGAAAGATGCATTAGCACGATGTCATGGAAAACAAAAATCAGTATAAACAATACCATAGAGCAGTTACCTGCACATAATTGGATAATGAAGTAAAACATACCAAAATAGCTCTATCTAAATCCCATTCTACGTAATGATGGTAAGATGACAGTACCGCCCCGCCCCACCACGGAAAAATCCTTACGGGACGATCAATAAACGACGAGTATTTATATGGCGTCTATTGTGGCATGAGACCGTCTACGCGATGCTAACGCCCATCGGCGGTCTGCCACCCATCACCTACACAAACCTCATTCAAAGCACACACTGCTATAACACATAATAGTCGGTGAGCGTGCCGGTTCTATGGCCGGGCAATTCACGTGCGAGCTGGTCGTGCCGGTTGCATAACGCGAGGCGTATCGACGCACGGCGGGCGCATGCGCGTGTACCTTCGCAGCCGTAGCCCTGCCCGATGAGGCCCCACAGGAGATCGGAGCAATGGTGACAGTAGGTGGGCTTGTGGAAGGTCTTCTTGCCGAAGGAGTGGGTTCGAGCGGGCGCGGGCGCGGCCTGCGCCATGGCGGGCGCGTGGGCCGGGCCGGGCGGGCGCGCTACTCATGTCTCGGCGCCGGGCGGCGCGGCGCGCTCGAGGAGCGGCTGGCGCGGCCCACCATCGCGGCGCGTCTGTCGTCGTAGCCGCCCGTAGCGCCCTCCCCCCCTTCGTCGCCCGACCCCGTCGCCCTCCTCCGCACGACGAGGCCTCTGAAGCGCGACACACTCTATCGATTTCATCTCCACTTCTATCGTATCCTGCTTCAGGCGTGTTTCCATTATCTGACGACAATGGACGTCATGCATTTAATTCTTCAAAATCCTATATTTTATTTAATTATTTAACTTTAATTAAATAAATTACGCATTAAATTATTACTATAAAATAGAGTTGTAATTAGTACGCAATTAACATTATTGTCTTGTCTTATGGTCACTAACTATTAAATAAGCATTGTAATAATCGAATTGAATTGAACAATGGAAACAGTATATCGCACACAGCAACCTTGTATTTTCACAGAAGAGAAATGATCCAGTTTCCACGTGCTTACAAAGCCACATAATGCGCGCACATGGCGCGTGCGCGATGCTTTTGGACAATCGAAGTAACCTTTATTTACTAGATATGGACGGAGGGAGAGAAACGGGATCTTCGTCAGCCTGGCGCCATTAACAAACACACAACACCAAAATAAAATCAAACAAAACACTCTTCATCGTAGCTTTAACTTACTGAATACATACATACTTATTACGCAACCATATAAATATTATCAAATGAAATTTGTATGAATGTACTAGTCGTTGTATGAATGGAGATTCCGTCTTAATTACAAATATTCAAAGCATATTATTGTAACATTGTAAATAGATTCTGCCATTCACAGCCTCAATTTCGCATCCAAAATACGTATTTTAAATGGAATTATTTTCATTAAATTTTAAAATCGCTTATTATTATTATTTAGCAAGAAACATTTATATAAAGAAATATAATTTAGTCCTTGATAGGATAATTGGAGCTATATCTAAATTTTAAAAAATCTGTGAAATTATTATAATGACGTAGTAGTTAATCTGCAATAAATAAATACAGTACCTGACTCCAAACTGGGATGCCCTGGGTATGGGTAACAGAGGGCCAATACAAACATATATACATCCATAGGTTCTTATTGGAACACTTAACAATACAACAAGTTTCTTGTAGTATTCTTCTCGTTATACGCCTTTCCAAAGCCGTTGTAGAGTCTAACGATGAGCAAGCGCACGCCTTTAGTGCCTTTGCTAATAAATTATTTTCATTCATTTCAACAATACACAGCAACTATAATAGCGGCTTGTTCACTTCAACAATAAATATTATAATAATATTAAACTATTAAACTATTAAATATAATTAGTTTTCACAGATTGTCATTTGCAACTTCATTCACAGTGTAAAATGCTTTTATACGCGTTTTAAATTTTAAATCATCCAACACTTTGACATCATATGACAGATACAATATTAATTAATATTAACAATAATAAATCAATTATTGCTTTAAAAAGAATTAATACAATTTAACACATAAGAAACAGATTTAGAGCAATTGGCGATCTTATCACTAAAAGTAATTTCTTCCAGATAACCAATTGTCATAGAAGAAGCAGTGTTAGTATCGGGCAATGCAATTTAGCAAGACTCTATTTTATGATTAAGATATAAATATAATAAATAAAATACATAAATATAAGTAAACTAAATACATAATGAACATACACATATATAAAAATATTATTCAGAAGGAGAGAGATGATGATGATGATGAGATGAATGATTTAAGTTTAAAGATGTATAAATATAAGAAAAAAAGCTTCTGTTTAATAGATAAGCGCATTAGTTGCTATGTCTAAAATATTTGTATTTATTATTACTTTGTAATACAGAAAAAACAATACAGAGTTAGCGAGCAAGAAGAGATGGCGGCCTTATCGCTAAGAAGCGATCTCTTCCAGGCTACCAACTTTGAGATGTAGAGCAATGCAGACGAGAAGTAGTGGGAGGTACAAATAGACACAAATATAGATAAAGATGAACTACACACAATACACATCATGTTACATAGATACATACATAAGATAATAACGACAATAATAATACTATAATACATAAATACTAGAAAGAGAGGTAATATTATTTTAAAGATTTCTTAAAGATGGCAAGAAGATTCCACAAGGAGACAGCTTTTAAAGTGAAAGATTTAGAGCAGCGGTTCTCAAACTTCTTTGGCGAAGGGAAAACCCTTAATATAATTATAAAAAACTGATTTATATATATTCATATGGCAATGTAATATTACGTAATATTTAGTTGGAATATTTAGATGTAACCTTATCTCCCTTTGGTACGTATTTTTTGCACTTTGAGAATGGCTGATTTAGAGTGAAGAGTAGAAGAATGTGAAGGAGTTTTAATAATGAGATTAAAAGTAGAACGGAGAGAACTTGTAATAGATTTATCTTATAAGAAATATTCGTGTGAAAATGATGAACACAAATTGAAATTTCCACTTAATAAGCCTATGCCCTTTATGCATAGTACCGTGGTTATTTATAAACATCTTTAAAAGCGGGGTGCACACCCAACGAGGGTGAATGAGCAGCCACTGGGCGGACTCTATAATCTGCTAACGTTACATATATTAACATACGACTTGCTATAGTATACTTTACATCAGCCATTCTCAAAGTGTGTTCCGCGGAACCCTAGGGCTAAAATACCTACTAAAGGGAGATTATAAGGTTATATCTAAATATTCCAACTAAATATTACATTGCAATATGATTATTCATAAATACATATAAATCAGTTTTTTATAATTATATTAAGGCTTTTTCCTTCGCCAAAAAAGTTTGAGAACCGCTGCTTTACATAAATGTTTGCTTAATAATGCAACTATATTTTAGTTTTAGTACTCTTTCTTCCTAATCCAGCTTATAAGATGCGACTATAATCAAATTTCGAATCGTATTTAGGCTAATTAGCGGGTGTTACGCGTGACAAAAGAGCGTCGTATATTTTTTGACAAATATAAATTAGAATAATACACTTTATTTCAGTTTAGAATGTTTTGATGAATTGAGATTATAACATTTATAGAAAGTGTAGAAGGCCAACATGTGCGGAGAAGAGTGGCAATACGTAGCTTGTTTTTCAGTTTTATTTTTTCGGAAACGAGTTATGATCTTCGTTGACGTAATATACCATTGATAGGGATATGTAATTTTCGCAAATAAAAAATTTATTTATTTATCAATCACGCCTATTTCGTAAATACGAAAATTACGTATCCCACACCGTTGAATGTCAAAATGACAATTGTATTATAGTAGTTTATAAAAAAGTAAAAATATAAATACAAAAGTGTTCGTAAAAAAACAAATAAATGAATTTGACTGTTTTTTTTTGCAGTTCCAAATTATCTCTTATATTAACTTAATATTGATTTGATTATGGTAAAACAAATGTCTCTTTTAAGTTGTCTTAAATATCTATTCAATGATACAATATTCATAATTCAACAATTTACATGAATGCTAATTTGACGTATTTACTCAATTTTTCGCGATAATATCTGTCACCATTTTAAACGCCTGCACAGAAATAATACGCTTAATTTTCTTCTTCTTTTTCTTTTGTTAATGACTTCAGATATCTATTAAAGACAATTCTGCCAATGTCGAGAATTCGGGCAGCAGCCCAATAGGAAATTATAAAATTTTAATACAGACGTAAACCCTCATGTTAAAAATAAATAAAAAATATACTTAGTTTTATCTACAATATAATTAGAATTAAATTTGGACATTTAAATGTGTCATATTACATATGTGTCAGGACATTATTATTATCTTTTTTTTATTATTTCAACATCAAGCAGGGGTTTTGGTGTAGAGAAAGACAACGATTTCGTCAACTTTACTCTTTAAATGCTTATTGTACAAATGTACATACACTAGTTCCTTTTCAATCAAAATAAAACGCCTTATTTTTTTAAATACCATCATCTTTATCCCTACTAATATTATAAATGTGAATGTGTGTTTGTTTGTTACGTTTTCACGCAATAACTACTTAACCGATCTTCACGAAACAACAACATAGGATACTTTTTATTAAAATAAAATATTATTTTTTACTATAGTTTCCAACTGACTATAGTTTCAGCTGTTTGGAATCATATTGATTCATTTCTATTGATGACTTAAATGCGAGCGAAGCCGCGGGTTAAAACTAGTTGTTTATAAAATAGTGCTAAACATTGTTATTATTTTGTATAAAATTTTATATGAACGACGAACATGGCTGTCTTTTAATGATGTAGGAAGCATCCAAGCGGACAACAAGCGTTTCCGGATAACTAAATAACGGGTAATGGACTAGAAACTTGTCGCTATACCTCGGCTTTACTCAACTTTTGTGAAGAACTAGCGGAAACATCGAATACTCTATGTACCTATGGTTCTTACTCTATTCACGATCGAATGCAATTTAGGCAACTACAGATAACATTGTATAGATATATGTAAATAATTTTAAACATAATTCTATACTCATCCATATTTATATATAATTACGAGGCCCAAAATAAAATTTATAATTCTTTAAATCTATAAATATTACTACAAATATTTGTTTCGATCTGAAATCATAATCTGGACCTTGAATCTGTCCGTCAGAAGCTCGACAAAAGTACATATGAGTTCAGAGTTTGCCCATCTCTGCCACTTCAATATAGTGAAGATTAACGCTACATTGGACCAGATGGCGTTTTTTATTCGTGTATCGTGTATATGCCTAGTTTTAAAATTTTTATTTCCCAATTGTCAACACATGTCGCCTATTGACCATTATTTTAAATAAATAACTAAAAATTACATAAAGTCTTCATTAATATTTTTAATGACACATAAGTATAATCTAGAGGTCAAATGCTTACAAACAATAACAATCTCAAGATAACTGTGACCTTGTTAGTCGTAATATAACAGATTCTTATCTAATTACGCTAAAATTCTATTCGAGTAGTTAACAATTAGTATAATAAAATAATAAAATGATATCGTGAAATCGTGTGAAATTGTATATTGTCACGCATAGCACCTTTTAATCAATTTTTGAACGCATCCGTGGCTGTCAAATTCGCTCAAAAATGAGCGAAGAGTGCGAGAGGAGGACTTTTTTAGGTTTTGATTTTAGTACTCAAAGGGTGGGTGCAATTAGATTCTAGTCGTTCATTTGTTTTATTAAAATATTAATTGTTTACTTCTTACGCAGAATCTTCGTTGTGTATTCGTGTTAATATTTTATTTAGAAAGTTGTGCCGCTGTTTAGTGACATTAAGATTTGTGTATAAAGTTGTTATTTTCTAAGTTTTAAAGTTAAAAATGGTGTTTACAGTTAAAAGCATTAATAGTGGGCGAAGATTATGGAGTTCTACATGAAGCTGTTGTCGATTTTGATGTTGATTTACCAGAGTTTAGGTAATTTTATTAATTTTACATGTACTATAATGATATTTTTTATATATTTAAACTTTACAATCATTAGGACATCAGGAGGAGTGGTCCGCAAAGAAGGTGGTGAGGTGGTAGTACCTCCGTTACTATGGGTGAAGGCTTTAGATATGGTTTTAGAACAACTAATAGTTGCTGGTGCAGATTTTTCTACAGTACAGGCATTATCCGGAGCTGCACAGGTGCTTAACAATTATTACAATATTAAAACTCATATTTAGAAACCACATTATTAATAAGCTAGATGTAAATGGTTGCAATGGATTATTACTAAAGATGTTCTGACTCGTCGGCGACTAATCGGTAAAAAGCGCCGACTATCCGGCTTCTTACTTTGTGTCTATTTCTCAACAAAATGTATGTGTTAATTCCTTGTAAAGAAAACATATTGATAACAATATCAAACAAAATTAGTATCTTAATTAAAAAACAAATCAACATAATATTTAATGACATAAATTGCAATACTGTGTGATGATATTTGAAATTATCATCAAACTAGTGAGCTGTAAAACTCAAAAAACTTTCTTTGTTATTTATATTTGTCCACGTGTCAGTAGTGACTGAAATTGCAGCGAATCGGCTGTAAACGAAGCGTCACGGGAATCCCCTAAACCATAATCGGCTTGGCTGACTAGTCGGCTTATTTACAACCGACTAATCGGCTAGTCGGCCAAAGTCACAATCGGCACATCTCTAATTATTACCATTGGTCAAAAATCAAGTGAACAATGTTTCAATAGTGTATTTTAAGAGTGATGTTTGAAGTTTTCTATGCTTAAGCATTATTTCTGAATAATCTACATTTTCCACAGCTAAGAAATTATATATATATAAGTATATAAATATATATATAGATATAGAATTAGAATATTACATTTTAAATTTATACAAAGTTTAGTTTATAGTTACTGTTTCATGCTCAGGCCAAATAAAATCCAGTTTAAACCTTAATTCACAGCAACATGGATCAGTGTGGTGGTCGAAAGGTGCAGAGGCAAAGCTGTCCAAATTATCATCTGATGAATTTCTACATACACAACTAGCTGGAGTGTTTACCAGTGACTCTCCTGTTTGGATGGATAGTTCTACTAGTGTACATTGTAGAGTCTTAGAAGAGATTGTCGGTGGTGCAAAGGTAAATATTGCATTGATATGTGGTGTGTGTTGATTCTGCTACTCATACATAGATGGCGCCCTTTAAAATGTAACACACATTCATACATTTTATTAATTGCTGAGTTAGCTGTATAATGTTAAATTGCACCTTATTGTATCTAGGAATTATCAAAAATAACGGGATCCCGTGCATACGAGCGCTTCACAGGTCCTCAAATACGTAAAGTATTCAAAAGCAGGCAACGAATATACCAGTCCACTGAAAGGATATCTTTAGTCTCATCGTTTGCTTGCTCCTTGTTCCTCGGTAAAATAGCTTCGATAGACTATTCAGATGGATCTGGAATGAATCTGCTCGATATTGTGAATAAATGTTGGCATAAACTATGTCTAAAGGTGAGATTTTTTATAATAATTTTTAACATGTAACTGCTACTGACCAGTAGATGGCGCTAGTAAAGTCTGTATCACATGCATCAACACATGTAGTCTACATAAAATATACATTTCAGGCATGTGGTGATGAAACTCTAGTTGATAAATTAGGTGAGCCTGTACCTACCTGGTCATCATTAGGAAACATATCAGCCTATTATGTGGAGAGATTTGGTTTTAAACCTGACTGCCTAGTCGTTGCATTTACTGGTGACAACTGTTCTGCTTTAGCTGGTAAGGTCATTCATAAAGGAAATAATTCGTACTGAAGTTTTGTAGCGACATCTAGAGGGACAAAGTCACAACAGTACACTAGTCTACTAATTTCGTAACTTGTAGGTCTTCATCTCCGCTCAGGATGGATAGGTCTAAGTCTCGGCACAAGCGATACTTTACTATTAGGTCTGCAAAACCCATCAGCTCCGCAATCAGGTCACGTGTTAGTGGGGCCCACACAGCAATCGCCCTATATGGCGCTTTTATGTTTCTCTAACGGCTCCTTGACAAGGGAGAAACATAGAGATAGGTTAGTTGGAAGCAATTGGGAGCATTTCAATGATTTATTACGAGCCACTGTTCGAGGGAACTTGGGTTATATGGGTATGTATGAGTATTCATTTAAATTCTAACACAAGATTTATTTTTCGAGAGCTTTGCAGCTATCGTAGTTGCCACATTGCTGAGGTACCGAAAGAAAATTTACCCTTTATATTTAGTTCAGAGCTTAACAATAGAATTGAATCCTGACCAAGGGTCTGTCAATGAAATATTAATAGTTACAAATTCCAGGTATATACTATGATACACCAGAGATTGTACCACGTTTGTCACCTGGCAAATGGCTCTGGGATGGTACGGGACGACGTATAGAGAAGACAGCACCACAATTCGAAGCCCGCGCGTTATTGGAGACCCAAGCAATAGCTAGAAGGGTACATACTCAGGACATGGGATTTGTGTTTGGTAAGATGTTTTTTTTATGAAATTAAGGAACTAATTAATTAAAATTTAGATACAATACCATGCAGCGCCATCTATACAACAAAACTATGCCTGAAGTAATGTAACATATCTTAGGAAAAGCTGTATTAGAAACAGTAATTAAATTAGAAAATAACATTTTATTTTAGATGAATCGTCTCGTTTAATAGCGACAGGGGGCGCTGCAGTCAATAAGGATTTACTACAAATATTTGCTGATGTATTTAATATGCAAGTGTATATTCAAGTAAGGAACTTTAAAACTTATGTTTGTATGTTGACTTTTTCATCTTAATTTGTGGGTATGTTGAAATATATTACTTAACAGGATGTAATGTGTTGGTAGGAGGAGCATGGAAACGCGGCATTGTTCGGCGCGGCCGTCAGAGCTGCCAACGTTTGGAGCACCACTACAGGAACTAAATTAAATGGTTTGTAATTCCATTTTCAAACATTTACGTCTATTTATACAGCTGCCAGTATTTTTAAGAAAATATTTATATTCGACGTGTCTTTTTTTCGATAATATGCCTACATTTAATGCATTTTTTTTGTAAACCAGCTCCAGAAGCATCCGTGTCACCAATTGCGAAGCCATATCCTGATGTAGAAAATATATATGCACCAATGATGAAGAGATATATGGATTATATTAGCACTATTCAATAGTTATTGGAGGTTCTGTGAATTAAAACATTCCATGTATTGGGGCCTTTATTTATGAGGATTTTAATCTTTGTCGATTAGTTTTATTAATTGCACTAGATGGCGCTTTACACCGTTTTAATTACGAATTTGTATAATAATCATTGTACTTAATTTTTTAAATATTTAATAATAATTAACAAAGCATTTAACACTAAATGAAGCTATAAATGGCATCCAATACTTAATATTATATTTATTGTTGAAGTAAACAAGACGCTATTACAGTTGCCGCATATAATTGTTTTTTTTTTCGGTATTATTAAGTTTAATTATGATTTGATAAGTCCAAGTATTCTAATACGAAACCTAAGGGTGACCTAGGAGAATAGAATATTTTGTGATAATATTATTAATCTTTATTGAGAGCTTCCATAGCTTGGATCATGCATTCCACGTTTTTCGTTTTCATGTACTTAAATGGTGCTTATTTTTAATTAATTTTAGAAAAAAAATGAGATTATGTTTTTAAGGCTAAAGCTTTTTTGTTATATTTTTTATTAATTCTAATAATTAAATAATTTTTTAATAAACATATTTATTAGTTTTAATTATAATGCATCTTATGAATGAAAATAAACACCTATATATCATTTAATAAATTTATTAAAGTCCATAATATAATTAATCCCTATTAATCTACTTCTTCCTCCCACCTCTTTCCTTGATCTGTAACTGTAACACAGCACCGGGTGGTATATTGTAGAATGCCAGTGTGTTGTTATCTTTTAA
Organism: Tineola bisselliella; assembly: GCA_028551675.1. NCBI lineage: Eukaryota > Metazoa > Arthropoda > Insecta > Lepidoptera > Tineidae > Tineola > Tineola bisselliella. The sequence goes on from JAPWLS010001480.1 coordinate 20,562, forward strand.
GAAGAGGCCCTGAAAACAGATTTAAAAGTCAATAAATAAATCAACATTGAAGCTACTAATACTAATGGTTTTATCTGATTGGTGTCTATTTCTATTTATTTATTTATTACTTAATAATAGAGAAAGAAAAGATAAGAGTGAGTAAGGAGATGGCGGCCTTATCGCTAAGAAGCGATCTCTTTCAGGCAACCAACTTTGAAATGTAGAGAAATGCAGAAGACAAATAGCGAGAGTTATAAATAGATACAAATATAGATAAAGATGAACTACACACAATACATACAATGTTACATAGATACATACATAAGATAATAATACTATAATACACATATACATAAATACTAGGAGGAGAGATAATGTTCTTTTAAAGATTTCTTAAAGATGGGAAGAGAAGGTTAGAGGGTAGATCATTCCACAAGGAGAATGCTTTTAAAGTGAAGGATTTAGAGTAAAGAGTAGAAGAATGTGAAGAAGTGTTAAGAATGAGATTAGAGGAAGAATGGAGAGTGCGACTATGGGTTAGGGAGAGGAATTGGAAACGATTTTTAATTTTTAGGTTTTAGTATATTAAAAATCTAAAATACAATATATTCACCTCATAATTAAGCTTTTGTTTAGCTTGAGGCATATTCGTAGCTCTCTGCAGCATGGTCTTCACATCAGCAACAGAAGTCCCGAGGGGCATAGAGAATGATAATGATCGTCCATCGAGTCTCCACGGAGCTCTATCAGCAGCTGGAAGTTTCACACGAACGGCGACAACACCGGGGTAACGTGTCAGCCAGGTGGACTCTGGTTCCAATGATTCTTCAGTACGCATACGCTTGTTGCTCGGCCCTGAATATAGATGAAAATATTTGTAGTCTGAACTAAAAATCTAAAATTTTGGTCATAGTCATTAATATGAATGAATACGGTAAAACAATTTCAGATCTGAAATGAATTATCTAGTACTTACTAAATATTAGTTATAATGTTACCTTCATCTTCGTCTACTGAAATTGGCGGGTACGACTGCGACTGTGGAACACTTTGGGCTGGTGTCGCCATCAGTGGCGGTCTTGTGGGCGCCATAGGAGGCAACACCATCATCGGAGGTAGCAACACAGCTGTGGGGGCAGGAGGTACTGCAGAAACAGGAGGAGCCGAAGTGGTGACTTGAGAGCGGGCGGTGCGTACTGGCACTGGCTTAGGTCCTATCTTCTCTTTTTCCTCATCAGGTAACAGTCCTTTTATTTTATGTATCTGTTGTATTTGGTCCTCCAACGTGATATGCGCCCGCGCCGCTCTTGTCGCAGCCTCCACGCTAGACGTGTGACCATCCCATGTGACTCTGTCATCACGCTTTTTCTCCTCCTCACCAATCTTTTTACCAATAGCAGTTTCTTCATCACCGACACCGAAAATGTCAGTACGACGTTCGGCGAGTTGTTTGAGGGAGGCTTCAATTGCCGCGCCTGGTGCCAAGGCTTCATCGCGATCACCTCTTTCTGCAGCTGCGCGGTCTCTTCTCTCTAACCAACGCGGATCCAACAATCCAATGCGTACGTGATCTGCAACTTTACCAGCAGGAATACGCTCTCCTGTGATAGGTGACACGAGCCACTCATCACCAACATTGGGCTTAGGACGAGCACGTTTTGGATCATATTTCTTAACGACAACACGGTCAGCACGTGGTGGGAGTGGTTCTGGTAGTTGTGTCTCTGCCTCCTCTTCTGTTGAACTGTCTTCCTCCATGTCTTGTACTCTGGTGTCATCAGTACGTTGTTGCGTTCTATCTTCCATAGTGGAGAGCTCCTCATCTGATTCCGATTCAGTTTCAGACTCCAACTGCATTTCTGTATCATCATCATCACCCATATGGTGGTCATCACCACGTTCTTGTGCTAGAACACGGGCGCCTACTTCAAGTGGGGTGGTAGGTGGTGGGAAGTCACCCTGTTCTCCGGGTGGATAGTCAACAGTTTCCACAACAACAAAATCATGCCAATCTATTGATGCATATGCTAATCTTTCTTTTTCAACCCTTGCTTCGTCTTGTGCTTTGCGCCTTGCTTGATGAGCGTGCCAGGCTGCTCTCGTCTTGGCTTGATCCAGAACTCCCTCACGAATTTCACCACACAATTTTGTTACTAACTCTTTTGGAGGGAGGAGTACTTTTGTATACTGTTCAAGAAGACGTGTAAAATACTGAAAGAGGGAATGCTGAGGTCTAAGAAAATCAAATTGGTGATTACGCTCTTCTTTCTTCATGAGATCAGTCAGAAACTGTCTTCCATTTCGAGCAACAAATTGGGCTGTTAGTTTAACTATATCAAGATCTAAAGCAGAAATAGAGGGAGGATCAGCAAGAAATTCAAAATCCGGGGGTGGGTCCTTGGGGGGAGGTGGCTCTACTGCTACAGCAGCTTTTAGGAGCTCCTGTTGCCTAGCTGCAGTTGCTGGAGCAACGCCTCTTGTGCCTAAAACTGTGTTTGTTACTTGAGGGACCAGTGATTCCGTTCCTGAAACGTAGATAAACTAGATTTGTAAAATAATGTCGAATATAAATCAATTAATTAATAAAGTCTAGTAGATTAGATGCAATACACCCAATTCAAGTTTACTTACCTCTGCCTTCCCTAATCTCCTTGACTTTATGCTGATAATACGCATGGTAAGGATCTCCAGCATTCAAGAAGTTAAACTTAGGGTTCCCGAGTTCGTTCTGCCTGATCCGAGCTTCAAATTCTGGACCATTTCGTGCAACAAAACTTGCTGTCTTATCAACAATGTCTACAAAATTATGTATAGGAAACTATATGTAGTTATATCTGATTTCTTTCTAGAACAGACCATACTTACTCCACTGTTCTCTTTGATAGTGAACGATTCATCATTGATTCTCTAATCCTGTAATATCGATATTGACTATTCATACAAGTACATTTAACAACGCAACAATTTTGAGGTTATAAACAAAAATAGCAACAATTATATGATCAGTTATAAATAATGGTTTAAAAAGGATACTCCTTACTTCAGGAGGTGGATAAATAATGCCAATAACAGGAGCAGTTGGCATTGGAAGATCTTCTGGTATGTTTTCGAGCATTTGCCCATTAGGTGCCATTACGTCAATTGACGGCATTTTTGTTTAAATTTGTTTCACAAAGACTTATAATTAGTATTTATAGATTTATTTATACAAAAACAATTATTTTTTCGATAAAACAACGATCTAACCCAACCGAACGCAACACAATCAAGACGCGTATACTACGCCGTCACTTTGACATTTATAGTGTTGTACATTGTATAGACGCTAAGATCTAAGAGAGGTGTAATGAATACATTGTTGCTATTAATAAATATCGAGTCCTTTTTTTTCAAATTATTTACGGCTGCTAACTTTTATGGTAAGTACTTTTATAACGTGTAATAAGTCCCTCAAACGTTGTAGAAGTTTGTCCTTATCTAATTTACTAAGGATGCAAGTTAATTAATATGTCATCGGGACTATAGCTATATATTATATTATACATCATTCATTAAATCAGAATGCCAAACAAGTTAAACAGTTGCTCTAATAAGGATTGCTTTATAAGGTTTTAAGAGTAATAAATAAAACAATATAATAATAATAATATTTATTAGTAATAATGATAAAGTCAAGAGTATAAATATACTTCAATGTAATGTAATTCAACTTATAATCGATTAGACATATTTTTATAAACGTAAATGCTATGACAGTAAAAGAATGTCAGATCTCATATAATTAATATAAGAGTAATAATTCCAAAAAATAATTAATTAACTCCGTTTATTGCAAGGTCATCCCTTTGGCACGACGTATATGTGGATGGTGGGGCGATCTTCTCCCGTTCTTCATTACCCGCCAAAAATATCGCCAAATGTTCCTAAACAAAAAACAATTTTAGTATAGATTTTACACGAGATAGACAAAGCTATATTAATATTTAACTCACCAAATAACCTTTAGAAGTGTGATGGAGCTGAAGAAGAAGCAACTCAAGTTTATTACGAAGCCCCTTCAACTCAATCAAAGCTGAATCCAAATGCGCCGTCTGTTAATATTAAATTAGAAGATATAAGTACTCATATTAGTATTAGCCTAAGCTAGATAAATATAAATATTATAATATTAAGCACGATGTTATTGCCTTTATTATAGTACTTAAGTGAATAAAATAGTAATCAATTATTATACTCATCGATTAATCGTATATTGAATGAATAAAATTACCTTGAATAGTATATCAGCTGCAGATGTTAAATGACCAGACACAAGAGTAATGCCTTGACGTACATTCCTAATACAAAAAGAACAATTTAAATAACAAAATATTAAGACTCAACCTCTTTTTTCTATTAGTAAACAATAACATACCTTGGTAGATCAGTGTGTGTGTAGTTAACAAGCTGAACGACTCTCCTAGCGGCTTCTCTGGCCAATAAAACCATCATTTCCTCGAGAGTTTCAGGACGTGCCTGATTCTCAGGCTCGGGTTGGCTGAGAGAGGAATACAGCTTCTTTGCTTTCTGCCAGGCCAACGCTGGGTCTTTAGCTACCTGACGTTTTTAATATAGGCATTATTAAACAATTAAGTAGGTATTGAGCTATGAACAATTCATCAAAATTGACTTTAAAAAAGTAAAACTTTAATGATTACAATATGAAAAAATACCGCCATTTTCTTGTGACACTACTCGCTTGTCAGACTAATATCAATATTGAATTTATAGAAATAATCTGCATTACACATCCTGGAATACTACCCTCATTTACGTTCACTCATATCTCTATGAACGGTCGTTTCCGCTTGTTGGCGTTAACCCCAAGCCGGATCTTCCGCACTAGTACAAAACAACTTACCAATTCGGCAACATAGACGAGCACGTGTATTTGTTCTTTAATAGCCTTCGCTTCCGCCAACGCCTGCCTTGTTAGACGCCGTTGCAGCTTCCTGCGAAGCCTGACCCCGTGTTGTACTGCCTGGGCGGCCCGAGCACGACCACCTTCCCCGTTCGTCTCTTCAGGACCGGTCACTATTATTATAACTACCAGATACCTTATCCATCTTCGCGTTACATTATATTGTCTAAAGCTAAAATTCTTTGATAATGTAAGCATCTATTTACTACATTTCTTTTGTTTGTGTTGAATTTTTTTTACACTTTATATACCGACACCTAATATTATATAGAGAGAAAAAAATCGATTATATTTTTCAATTATAATACCTATTATATTTACTAATAAACTATAAAGAACGTACACAGCTGCAGTTCTTATCAATTTCTGCAACTTACAAAGTACTGTTTGTTGCTTAATAATGACGTATTGACATTATTTAAAGTAGGTGTAACGCTACATAGAGTATATCATTGTATGTTTAATAAGGTAAACCAACTGATTTTGATGTTTTAGGGAGTTTATCGTTAAATGAAGTTTGCGGATTTTTTTTATAATTTAGAATTACTGGTGCCAATATAAGTTCTAACGTAATATGTTCCATGTTAATCCTAAATAGGGATATATGATGTCTGGACATCAGCTGGATCTGAAACCTGCCCCACTAAGACCCGGATGTAACCGGTACGAAACCAGGATTAAGGGCAATGACATGAATTCATTATTGCAATAGGTTATCAAGGTGACAAAATTAGATTAATGAGCAGGATGCATAACTGATTAGAAGATGGTCTCGTCTCGCACCTAATTTGTCACCTCTGACGTTTGATAACGCAACGGACAGGCAATTATTTGCTGCTATAAATGCGTGAAATTGATTTGAACTTTGTCTACCACAGATAGAATATGCCTACACAAAAATATTTTCAATTTAATTTTAAAAAAGCAGATTCATCAAGCAATTTGGGTATTATGAGGGTTTACGTGTGAATTAAAATTTTGAAATTTTTTTATTAGATTCTTGTACGAATACTCAACATTGACAGAATTGTCTTCATTACACATCTGAGGCCATTAATAAAATAGGAACAAGCATTTTACTTTTTAAAGGACTAAAAATTGTGCAATCCTATTGGTATCTTAATGTATTCATTGAAGAAGTGTGTAGGTATATAAGTGTCAATTAGACCTAATTAATGATTTAATTATTGGAAATATTTCGATGTTATCTTAAATGACCTAACAGACTTGAGGCCTTCATCTTTAGGCATTCTAATTAGTTATCTAAGAAGTCTAGACTTCAATATCAATTAAGATGATAGTCAGATCAATGTCTAGTGGCTACTTAGTGTAAAAACCTTAAGGCGCTGAAGTATTTTTAAAAAAGCTGGCTTTTCTGTTAGAAAAATGCCCGTGATAGAATATAGAAGATACATTGGTATAATTGGGCGAACAAATCGTCTTCCCCCAATAATTTTATACAACTTACTTTTGGCGCGATTTTAAATTTAAACAGTTGCATTTATACAAATCGTATTTAAACTAAAAACAAAACAGAATTAAGCGAAACTACTTCGTAAAGAGATCGTGTTTTTTAAACTAAATGTATCGAAAGACAAAATATGTATGTACAGACGAAACAAAAATTGAATTTTCCACGATTTATTAGTCAACCTAATTTTAATTCTGGTCTTTCATTTACACTTAAAAAAAAACAACAAATTAAGTAACCTACCGTCTGTAACATCTTGTTGATCAGGTGGTAAGTATTTGTCCACATATTTGTCTGCCGTAGACAGAGCCCGGTCGAGAGCTGTAGCAGTCACTGCTGTCACTCTTGAATCCAAAACCGCAGACCCCATTTGCTTGACGGAATCGGCCCGGCGCATTACATAGCGACGGGTTTCGGTGTACATCTGACAAATAAAAATCATTTGATTTTTAGAATCAAAGAACAATTTCCGTTTAACTTACAGCTTCCGGTGGCAAATAGATAGAAGGCACTCTCTTCTCGACGACATCCAGAGATTTGCAAAGGAAGTAGTCCAGCTGAGTTATGGGCCCTTCGAACAAGGACACAGCCGGCATTGCGATCTTAACACCAGTGGCAAGGGAACGCTCGCCCAATGTTAGGTACCAACGGATAATCGGATTCGATTCCTGGAAAAACATTTTAAATTAATTTATTTGATTACCTTTTTTTTTGTTTAATTATTATTTTCATTTATGTTTATCTATAGTATAAATTATTTGTATAAATAGTTTTAAAAACATTATATTATATTACATTATAAACTAAAGATTTTATAAAGTTTTATTGAAATATATCAGTGTATAGATTATAACGCTTAGTGTGTTAATGTGACTTAACAAAAAAAGTGGTTTACTATCGAATTAATTGTGATTATTTTTTGAATGTTAGAATCTGTTTCAATGAACTTCAGCAATAATTACAGAGCACTCACTCGTATTTTGAAATAAATCTTCTCGCTTAGCCCTATGCCGGACTCGACGATGGGTATAGCCGCAACACGAGACACCACTTCTAATTTCGGCATATCCGGCTTCTTATGCGTGCTGGCTGTTAACAAAAGATACGTAGATAATAATTATGAATCAACTCCCACTATGCTAACATATTTAGTTTCGAAAACTACCCCCTATCACAATGGGATAAACTAAAGGCAGTGGCGTAGCTACTAAAGGGCTAGACGGGGCAGTACCTCGGACACTGACGTACAAACTATAAATTGAACTAGTGAAATTTTTTCCCACATTTGGAATATAAATAAACCAGATTCCAGAAACGCGACTTTAATAATGGCAACTTATTTAAAAAATACAGGGGAATTCCCAACATGTCTCAAACGTCTTTGTTTTCCCTGTATTTATAGTTTAGTTGGGGCCCTAGTTTATATTTAGCCCCAGGTCCTTAGGTTACCTAACTACGCCACTGACTAAATGCATTAAATTTGTTTTAGTCTATTAAAAGGTTTAATAAAAAATATAATGCGTAAAAAAAGTATTATCTTGTATTCATTATTAGTTTATGTATGTATTTATGTATATCTATATATATATATATATATATACTGTGACTGACTTAGTGATCTATCAACGCACAGCCCAAACCACTGGACGGATCGGGCTGAAATTTGGCATGCAGGTAGATGTTAAGGGGATAAAATAGGGGATGAAAGTTTGTATAAATCTTATTAGATTTTCGACTGAACTGAAATTAAAAATTGACAGATATGTGGTTAATAACTGGAGCAAGTTTTCAATTATGACCCACGACAGGAATGGTGATAACTACTTAACACACGTTAAACAAAAGTAAAGCCACACAAACTAAACCTAATTAATAATAATACTTCTTAACGCGAGCGAAGCCGCTGGCAAAAGCTAGTTTATGTATAATAGTATAATATATGTCAATTTATATATTCATTGTTTGTAACTCCCTCTGTTTTCTTATACACTGCTCTTTATCTTAAAAGACTTTATCTCTCATCTCTTCTCTCTCTCTTCATACATACTAATTGTAATATTTTATTATTAATAAAGCTAAAATATTTTAAAATAGACATGTTAGATATTAAGACAGAGCTTGTATTTAAACAATAAACAGAACGTAATTATCGTGGCAGACAAACAATATTAAAGGTTAGAGGAAATTTTATAGCATGTTGTTTATTAATAACCTATTGTATTTACAATAACATTAACTTATAATACAGTAATGCCCCGCTTTACGCGAGGGATACGTTCCGGAAAAAATCGCGTTAACTGAAATTCCCGCGACCATAGAGAAGTTGATGACTACATTATGTTTATACGCACTCTTTCGCGTAATTTAATAATAAATTTGAATTTCGCGTTATAGTGAAACCGCGCATAATGGGGTCGCGTAAAGCGGGGTATTGCTGTAATGACAATAATAATAATAATTGTTGTGAATTTTAAACAAATTTAAACGTCTGTGCTTTGAATAGAGAAACAGTGGGTTGTCTATGGTCAGGGTAATTGCGCATTAGTTTTTTTGTATTCACTTTACATTAGTACTTAAATTAGTAAATGACATTAGTAATCTTTATTAGGAAAAAATATTTACTTAATTCCAAAGGAAAACCTATAAGTACATTACAAGTCGATTAATAAACAAACAAAAATCTTTATTTCTCATTGGCTCTCAAATCCTGTAGGGCTACTCAGGCGTACGAACTTCGGACGTAAATACGGGCGTTTCCTAAACTAGAATACTTACGGGGATGTAATTATTCACGAAATAACGTATCAGAGGGCTTATTTGTCAAAATTCACGTCAACTACGGATATACCTGAGTAGCCCCCCAGTATCTACTGAGATTTTGGAAAGGTATACGATGAGAAATCACAAGAAATTCGCCAATCACAGCCTGTACAATAATGTTAGTATACTTAGTTAGTATATATATTTTATTATTATTTTTTTTTTATTATATGGAAATAAATAAAGTCACTTCCAGAATAATCCATTGACATCGATTCGTCTTTAGAACGCTTTGGAGATAAGTCGATACTGTCGATATTAATTTATTAACCCTTTTCTTAATAATAGTTTTTTGTTTCGTTAATATCGAGGTTGTTTTTATTCATATAAAAAGACGCAGCGTATGCATTGTTTGAAATTATTATTAGAGCAATTCATTCGATTTATTTATTCGTGTTGGTCCAGGTCGCATCCTTCCCTAAAATATGGTTGACGGGAGTGATGGCTGTCCAGGACGTGATACTCGTGAACGGGTGCTGCGATGGGGGCGGTCTACTCCTGTGTGCCATGCTTCTCTCTTTGCTACTCACCGGCATAGTTTTCATATTATTGTGGGCTGATACCTGTATGGTTGCACCGTGGATCTGATCTAATTTTAATTCTTGTGAATTATGTGACTTATGAATTGTTATTTACTTTTTTTTCTGAATGAAAATTAAGTTTTTTTGGAGGCTATGGTTGGCGAGTTTCTTGTCGTCTTCTTCTCATCATACGCCTTTCTGAAGCCATTATAGAGTCTGACGATGAGCAAGCGCACGCCTTTAGTGCCTATGCCAATAAACTATTTTCATTTCATTCCATATTTTTTAGTTCATTAATGTAATATCTAAACATCGTAAAAAGACAGAGAAGGAACGGACGCGCATCAAATACATATCTGGCCTCTTATCGTCATGGACAGTGCAACTGCATAAAAAAAGTGTTTTTAAAAATAAACTTTGACTCGAAATTGATAATAGAATTACGCGTGTAGTTTTAAAAATAAACATTAACGTGAATTGCATGCAATAAAAAACTTGCTTTCGATAAAAATAAATTCAAGTTTCCCAGATTAAAAAGACGTAGGCAGAATGATGATGGTTTTTTTATAAACCAACTGGCTGCTGTCACGTGAATAAAAAGTTTAAAGTAACACTCGATGTGTAGTGGCCCCGGAATAATATAACATTGCTTAACTTATTTAAGTCGTAGATATAATAAAATAAAGTTTTTTTTATTAAATACATTCTCAGGCTAGACTATTACAACATGGTCCATGGTTCACGTTAAGATACAGGACACATTATAAGTCTTATAAATTCAAAACAACTGAAGTTTAGTATAAAAATATTATGCTAAAAGAGTCCATTATTATTATATGTACCTTAATTAATTGACTAATATAATTATTGACTCATAATTTGCCGCGTAATATTGTTAATAATAAAAATGCGAATTGGTCTGAATGCCTAGTACCTAATAATATTGCACTTTTTGCGATCTGTTTAAAGTCTATTGGAACTAGGTAAAATTTATCATTAATTCTTTACAATAATAATCCAAAACTTTTATTAATAACTAACTGTTGTCCCCGACTTCGTTCGCGTAGTAATAAAGATATAAAGTACTATGAAGTTTAAAAATGTTTCGTATTTCAACAACGTCTGTCTTTTATTGCAATTTTAAAAACAACCTTTGGTTAGATTATTGTAGTTTTAGTAAGAATCCTTATTTTTTTTCCTGTAATTTATATAGCCTATATTGATCAGTGATAATGCAGCATTCAAATGGTGAAAGAATTTTTGAAATCGGTCCAGTAGTTTTTGAGCTAATTCGTTACAAACATACAAAAGTATAAATCTTTCCCCTTTATAATATTAGTATAAATAGAAAAATTTTATAATAACTAATATAGCACAGGGAAATGTTTAGATACACATTTTTTTACTTGGTTACAACTGTCAAATTGACCACGAGACGAAGTTATATTATTTAGTAAGAACAGATAGTATATAAGCATAAAGATGATTAATATTTTAACAATTAGTAGAAAAAATATACTAGTAGAAAGTTCATTGAGGTTACAAAAACAGTGGATGCTTCTCGTTTTTTTCTACTTACGTGTGTCGATAGTTGAAAACAAAACACTACATATTTTTGCAAAAAAAAAAAGACTGTTGCTATGGGTAAAAATTCTCGCGTGAATAACACAACAGCTATAATTATTAGTAAATTAATTTTATACTTATTGACCTTTAAGAGGATACCTACCCTTAACCGGTGGACCTTGACTCTGTTCCACGGCATGTAAGTACGCCTCGGCCTTTTTTGCGATGGATCCTTTCGCTCTTTTATTAAAACCCAACGCGCATGTTCCGTTAAAACTTTTACGATAAACATCACCGTTCCCCGCCGCCATTGTGCTGGTGACAGTAATTTGCGCGCGAAATTCTGACATTCAAGTTATTTAATTTTATTGAACGATTTTTTTTATTATTTTTTTTTAATGTAATTATCTACGCGAGAGTTACACTTCAAATACACGCCGCTACTGATGTTTTGTATTACGAATTGATGTATTATTACGACGGTAATGCAAAGGTTATCAGTTTGGCAATTTAAATATTTTGAACAAGCTAATTATTGTATGGACAAAACCTTATCCGACGACGGGGTTAGGATATCAAGGCACTTACACGATGATATCATATTAATTTATAAATACTATAGGCATTCAACTTACCACGTGATACCTAATTATTTTCGAACTTCCTATATCTCGTTTCCTTTTATTTTTAATAATTTTATACATCAAAAATAATTACAACACATTAATTAAGTAAAAAAAATAATAATAATTGGATGTTTTTCTTATAGGCTGTATAGGGTAAACCCTATGTGTTATTTTTGTTGATGAACAAAAAAAGATTTATAAATAAATGAACTTTACTCTCTTTTATAGGCACCCGGAACTTTCCTTATCTGTATGTTTTTATTATTGTGTCGCTTTTATTTGTTAAATATCATTTAATTATTCATTTCCATTAGTAATATAGAAAACTATAAGTACATGTTATATACCTATGACTATTTTGACTAAAATATAACATGTCCTTATTTTGAATTTTTATAGTTGATATTGCCCCTATATACATATACAATATATACATAACAGAATTAATACTTCATAATTAACTAACTAATAAATTAAGAAACTGTATATGTAGTTTATATTTTTAAACGTTATTTACAAGTTTAAAGATGCTAAAATGAAACAAACTTGGATTCAAAAAAACAATCATGAAGTTAGAAAGATTCAACCAAACAATATTAATGTCAAAAATGTACATATTATAATTAAACTATAATCAATAATATTTAAAAGAATTAAAAAAATAAAATAAAATACTCACTCGCAACCATTTTCTCAGTAAAATTTATTACTCTTGAAAGATGACGCCGGCAAGCAGAGATCTTTCCTACTGCGTGCGTGACCGACCAATGTGACACTCGCGGTACAAACAGGAAATTTGTCCTGATTCGTACCGTGAATTAGTTCCACACTTATTCATATAGATCCACAGTTTTATTTATTCAAAAATTAATGTAACGGGAATTATAAGCAAAATAAATTAAAATATTTTCCTTTAATATGGATTTCCGCAAAGTAACGCCTGAAACAATTAATTATATGTTTTATACAGTCCTAGCTTTTCTAATTTTATACCTTAAGAAACAATTAATTATGAAACAATTAATTATATGTTTTATATAGTCCTAGCTTTTTTAATTTTATACCTCGAGCTGAGAAAAGTATCTAAGCCAAAAGAATAAGTAAGTTTATACTGCTTTTCAACTGTCAACAGCCTATAGTCTTCTTCTTCTTTTGTTAATGGCTTCAGATATCTATTAAAGACAATTCTGCCAATGTCGAGTATTCGTGAAGCAGCCCAATAAGAAATTATAAAATTTTAATTCGCGCTTAAAACCTCATGTCAAGAAGCCGATTTCATATGTATTATAATAGGAAAACAAAATATCAACCCCTATGTCAAAAAAACTTCTCATCAATAGTCCTATCAATATAATCAATATCAACAACCTATAGTTTATATATAATAATATAAACTGTATCATTTGTACCACAAAAGGGACTAATGGTAAAAAGAACAAACAGTAATAGCCCGGCGCTCGAACCGATCTTCATTCGCTGCTGACACACGAGTGAAATGGACATATAGTTATTTTTAATATTAATGATTTTTAATTATTGTGACTTTTTATAATATTTATTTTATTTACTGAGCTAGCACCCTCTGTTTTTCAACTACAGTGACTTTAGTATGAATTTAATATTTAAAACGCGACTATTTCGTAATTATATCTAAATCTTTTTAAATAAATATATATTTATTTAAAAAATAAACTATTTTCGTGTGATTTGTGTATTATTATTTTTTTAAATAAATAAGTAATACAATTAAAAATTGTTTTGACAGAGAATAGAAAATGGGATATTTAGAGTGGCGTTAACCACCGCGCTACAAATGTCGGCTACAACGGTCAATAAATGTCTCATTTGCTCGTAAGTATCGAAATAAAAAGAACGACTTATAGGTCAACATTTTAATAATAACTATGTAGATAACATAAAGTAATAATTATAAAAGAAATTTACAGTATTTGTTTTTTTAATTAATACCTTTATTAATAAACTACTAATATTAGCAAAATGGCGACGAGTCAAGTGACCGCACAAGCAACGTCAGCGAAACGGTCAGGTGACTGCTCGCGTCTTTTGTGTCATTATCAAATAAAAAATTCATTTGTGATTACCTAATTATAATCATGGTTGATTACTTTTTCCGTATATAATTTCTTATATTGTTCGTAGAGATATAAAAATAATATAATCAGTGATTTTTTTTATCAAATTCACTGATTAATGATTCCGATTTTGGATTCGTTTTAGTATTAATAGTAAATAATAAAATTGACAAAAAGCCATTTGTTTATCTGATGCCAAAAACTTTGAAAGATATGACGCAGTATATTGTGTGAAAAAAAAATACAAATAAATAAGTACAAATTTATTTATTTGTACTTATTTATTTATTATTATTATTATTTAATTATATATTTATTCTTATTTTAGTAGTATATGTATGTATTTATGTATATTTTTTGTATATTTTTATTATTCACTGGTATATATTATTATACAAATAAATTTACTAAAATAATACAAACAAAATTATTATTATTATTATTACAAACAAAATTAATAAAATAAAATCCCAAAAAATTATTTGTACGAGTTTTAAAAATTAACCCCATAGTTAGTTTCCGCTATTAAATCACAAACAATATACTCCCGCCCCATAACGGCTACATTTACAAACTTAAGATTAACGAATAACCTCGGACTAACTCGGATAACTTCGGTAAATAGCCGAAAAAGGAAAATAGTAAACTAAATTATATTTCTAAACAATGTTAATTACTATATATATCGATACAAACAATTATATTAACGTCGTATTAATCTGATCATTGATAAGAATTATCAATACGAAATAGTCTACATTATTTGTCACTTAGTACTGCGTGTTTTAAGAACATAATTGCACAATTATTTGGCGCTAACCAATTCTTCTTTTGTGTATTTTAATTCTCTTTTGAAATTAAAAGTGGTTGTGTGTTGTTTTTATGTGAAATATTGTTGTTACTTCGAAATTATAATTGTTTAATTAGAGTAAGTGATAGATATTAATGATTGTTGACTCATTTTATTAAATTTACGTGATAAAGAGCGTGATTTATGAATAACTAATGAAAAATGAAAGTATTCTGAATAGGAGACGGGAATTAACAGGATAGATACAAAGAACACACTCGTAGATTAATACCTAATTAATTAATTTTAACCTTTAACTTCTGAGGTGGATTTTTTAAAATAATTGTATTTATTCTTGCCGATTTATGATTTCATGTTGTTTATTCCAAAAAATGCTAAGTGTTTTCTAAATTTTAAATTGATAGTTAATTATATACAAATAAATTATAAAAAATATATTTTATTTTATTTAAATGCATCCACTGAAGCTAAATATTAAACACTCAACCCTAAAAACCCTAACGTTTTTAAATACAAGGACATACATGTATGGGTCTCTGAGTCCCCCACGTCAGTGTTTACGTGAAATTAAATCCACCTCAGTAGTTAAAGGTTAATGTTATTTAAAATTAAAGCGAAATATTGAAATCAGCTATTTAATCATCAACAATCAATGACTTAAATAAACGTCTTCCCAAAAAAATAGCCTCTAATAAATTCGTAATTTATAAAAGGTTACTTAACACTAGGTTTACGGACGTTTTCTATATAACTATTTCTACTAAAAAGTGTCAATTTGACGCATATCGTAGAGATAGGTATACCATATAGACAAGTTCAGTAATTCAACACTTTTAAAGAAAATAGACTTCAATTTATATTTCCCTCGATCAATGAATAAAAGTCATACAAAGAGATAAAATAAAAATTTAAATAGTTTTTGGTAATTCTCTGATAAAAGTCAAAATGCGTCAAATTGACGCGTCCCGTAAACCTAGTGTTAAAATAAATACACAATTTAAAGTTCAGTAAAACTTTAAGGATTTCGGATTAATAAAAGCGAAATGTTCGGTTTAAAATAATAATAATAATAAGCCATATTTTTTATTGTTACTTACGCGAATATTAGTTTTATTAGTTGACTTTTGTGACTTATTATTGAAATCACTCTCACAGTCGCCACCACTATGATTATAAAGCTCTCAAAACGTGGGATTAAAATTAAATATAATGTATTATTATTATTTATTTTATATATTATTGTAGTTATTATTAATATTACCTATATTCTCTTATAACATTTGTGGGTTTCTATTCGAACACTTGGACTTGTCAAAATACAATATAATAATATTAAGTATTAGATGTCATCATGGGCGTAGCCAGCCATGGGCTCAGGGTGGGGCAGCAGTCTAAAATAATATGTAACTAGCAAACTATACCCGCTGTCTTACCCTGGTTAATTTATTTTGTGTCGACTGACGACTGTCGAATGTGAACTTTTTTACGGATATTAAGTATTGTAGTTAGTACCTAGATAATTAAGTTTTTTAGGTTTGATTAGGTACCTTACAGCACTTGCCCCACCCTGGCTCACTTTGGCTACGCCCATGGATGTCATTAGTTTTTACATGTTGTCATTTAAAGTGTAAAATGCTTTGTTAATGCATGTTTTAAATTCTGAATCATTCAATACTTATTATTTAACAACTTTAGTTACTCGTATTACGTTTTAAATAATTGATATCTTTTACAGAAACAAATGAACTGCCATGTTAGCTAATATTAAGTTTTGGACTGCGACAGTCCTCCTCATACTGTTTAAGACTGCGAATTGTAATAGTGATTTATATTTAAAAAACAAAAATGTAGATCCTAATAGCTATGGAGGTCGCAATAAAAGTAACATTATCACTTACAACGATGGAGGTTTGTTTAATTTAATCTATATATAAATAAAAAACTACATATTACATTTCAACTTGATGTTACTACGATTTCCATTTATTTTTAGCTCGAGATAGATATTGTGGCTTCTTCCTTGATATACCAAAAGGGGATTGGGAAGATAATTACGACAACGTCCCTAGACCTGAAGATTTTGAAGGTTTGTTTTAATAATAATAAAAAAATAAAATAAATATTTGCATCCAATGATCTCATACTAGGCATGTTTGACACGTGGGATAGATTACTTAATTGCATTCCGGTTTTTTACAACAAATTTCAGGTCTACCGTGGTCAGAGAGACCGTTGATTCCGGCAGCACACCGCGAAGACCTATGCATGGGCGAGTATCAAACAAACAACTTCTTACAAAATATATTTATGGAAGAAGGAATACAGGAAGACGTTATCATAGCACAACTCAACTACAATGGTAAATAAACTATTTGTTACATTTATCATTATGATATTATAAATTAGGTACTTAATCCCTACTAATATTATAAATGTGGATGTGAGTTTGTTTGTTACGTTTTCACGCAACAACTACTTAACCGATCATCATGAAACCTTGTACACATATTTTTGGAGGTAGGTACTAGAAGTAACATAGGATACTTTTTATTTATAAAAAAAAATTATTTTTTACTATAGTTTTCAACTGACTATAGTTTCAGCTGTTTAGTGGCTTATTTCAAAAACCTAACATGCCGTATAAGTACGAGGACTGTCTGTAATGTAGATAATAAATTTCAGGCGAAGTAGTGCCAGTTGCTGTGTTTATTTCTGGAACTCGAGGACTCCTAAATTTACGTTTCGTACAAATGACCGAACATGATAATTATTGGTTTATTGTAGTCGATGGAAGGTAAATTTTAAAAACTTGGAATATATTTTAAATTTTCATGGTTTAACCGGGTAAAATCTTATTTTCAGACAGGATTATGAAACATTAAATCCTACATTTTATTTATTCGAAGTAGAAATTCCAAATGAGGATAGAGTGTTTGTGATGCTTACGATTACGAACATTGATGACAATGCACCTTTTATTCATATATTTGATAATTGCAATGCTAAGGTATGTGTGAAACCCTTTATCTTATTTAAGATGCAATAGACAGAGACAGAACATCCTCTATACTAATATTATAAAGAGGAAAGATTTGTATTTTTGTGTGTTTGTAATGAACTGACTCAAAAACTACTGAACCGATATCAAAAATTCTTTCACCATTTGAATGCTACATTATCACTGATCAATATAGGCTATATAAATTACAGGGGAAAAAAATAAGGATCCTTACTAAAACTACAATAATGTAACCCAAGGCCATAAAAGGCAGGTGTCGTTGAAATATGAAACATCATTAAACTTCATAGTACTTTATATACACGAACGAAGTTAGGTGCAACAGCTAGTATTTCATATAGGTTTGAGAAAATAAGAAATATGTATGCATTCACGCCAATAGAAAACCAAATCAATCGTCTAGTGTCTATATATTATATTAATTATTTGACAGGAAATGGGTGAACCTCGTTTAACAGATTGCGTTTATGAAGTAACAGATGAAGATGGTGAAATTTCAACACGATTCATGACATTTGATATAGAGAGCAATAGAGGAGATGAAAGAAGATTTGGAATTGAATCTGCGTACAACCCTCAAGACTGGTACAAGATGACAATCACTATCACGATTAAGGAACCACTCGATTTTGAAATATCGGCTTTGCATATATTCACTGTCGTAGCGAGGGTAATTGCATTTAGGCCCGTATTCAGAAACGACACATTTTAGTGGAGCTAGAATTGAGCTTGAGCACGTATTCACTTTTTATGTTTCGGAATAACCGACGTACTTAAACACATATTCAGTACTCGAGTAAATATCAGGTGACAATGACTCGAGCGTCGTTTCTGAATACGGGCCTCAGTAATTCATTTTTTTCTATATTTTTACAAATAAAAAAGAATTATTCTAAGTTCTTGCTGTGTTCTTATATATCGTATGCTTTTTTGGCTATTTATTTACAGTAATTGGAAAAAAAATCGATTAATCACATTTTTCAATATTAATATTATTATTAACATTAATATTTTCTATTTGCAAAGTTAATATTAGGTTATCAAAATAACATCTCATTGGTGCGTGTTAACGTTATTTTTTAGGATTCACTGCCGAATGTACAGCGAGCTACGTTAATGGTTGAAGTGGAGAATATACCTCATAGACCGCCGCGATGGGTCGAAATTTGGGCTGTCCAACATTTTGATGAGAAAACCGTTCAACAATTCTCTTTGCGAGCAATTGATGGAGACACTGGAATTAACCAAGCCATTCATTATACGTTAAACAATTCTAATAATTGTAAGTTTTTATACGTAAAAAAAAATGATGACACAGGACCACCATTTTTTTTTCATGCGTCTTTCGTTAGATTTGATGTCTTAATAGAGACACTAGCTAAGAAACCTGCATTGCAGCAAGGCTGTAGTGTTTCAGACATCAACTAAATGAGGTTGTACTTTTTTTGATATTTTTTGAGATTATATGGGGCTACTCAGGAACACTTACGGGTCCGTAATCATTCACTAAATTATGGATTTGACAGCGAATAGGCTAATCAGGGCTTATTTTACGAGCATTTGACAAGACTTTTTACGGGTTTATATAAGACGGCTGTATTTTCGGATATGCCTGAGTAGCCCCCCTGGTGTGGTGTTCCGCGCATGAAAAAAAAAACCGCTATAGTCCTGTGTAATCAATGCTCTACAAAACTAAGAATGAATCATTTATTCAATAATTTCAGATGAGTTTTTCTCAATAGAGACATTGCCAGGTGGTCATAACGGAGGCATTTTTCATGTAGACAAAATCGACAGAGACGAATTACAACAGGAAGTGTTCCGGCTTGGCATAATAGCATACAAAGAGCATAACAGATCCTCATTTACCGAAATGCCTATCGTTATAATAGTTGATGACGTAAATGATAATAAACCTTTGCCATTTTACGATAAATATGAAATTAGTATACGTGAAGAAACACCTTTGACGTTGAATTTTGAAAATGAATTTGGGTTTCATGATAGGGATTTGGTGAGTTAACAAAAGAATGCCGGCATAGAAGCACATTTGGTCTCTAAACAATGAAGTTACTCGTTGGTACCTAATATTGTTTGTCTATAGCAAGTTCATGTCTTTGATCGCAGGGACCAAACGCACAATACAACGTCCGACTTGAAACTATATATCCACCTGGAGCAGCAAACGCGTTCTACGTAGCGCCATCAACAGGATATCAGAGACAAACCTTTGTAATGGGCACTGTAAATCACACAATGCTGGATTATGAAGACGAGCCGTTCCAAAATATATCATTAAAGGTATATTGTAGCCAATAGAGCAAGTGGACTGTATCAATGAAAACTCTTAAAATTGTATTTACATTATATTACCAATCTCTTGTAATCTAAGCACACACATTCGTTCCCATTCGCAACCAACATCAAAATCTCCATTCGCCCGTCGCTAACGTTCCTCTTTTGTTTCATTCCAAATTTAAATCGACAGATTTATTTATAAAAATATATACACTATTAACATCACCACCGCAACCTCTTTTCTGTCGACAATATGCTTATATCAATATGAATAAATAAAACCAGAACTCTTAACATGAAATTGTTTTAGATAATTGCTACTGAAGAGTTTTATCCCGATCGTTATGGAGAGGCTGAAATTTTAATATACTTAAAGAACTGGAATGATGAGCTACCTATTTTTCCCAATGCTGTTGTTGAAACACGATTTGATGAGACTGTGCAAGCTGGCTTCCCTGTTGCAACTATACTTGGAACAGATAGAGATATTACAGATTTTGTTACGTAAGTGTATGCTCTAACAATAGCATCTTAATTGTGTTTTAAAATAGAACTAAAGATCATTAAAAAAGTGTTTTCTTTCAGCCATTCTCTTATGGGCAATGCTGTGGACTTTTTGCATATAAATAACCACACAGGCGAGATAACTGTAGCCATAGACAACGCCTTTAATTACCATAGACAAAATGAATTGTTTGTGCAGGTTTGAATTGAATTTTCTTTCTAGATTATTTTACAAAAAATACATATACAATTGATTACAATTATTATAAGATATTTAATTTAAATATTTTACCAGATTCGCGGTCAAGATAATTTCCCGCCGGAAGTGCATACGACAACGTCCCAATTGATCATTAGATTAAATGACATTAATAACACTCCGCCCACATTGAGATTGGTATGTATCAAATAATCCCAGATTTTAGTACATATTAAAATAATGCAAAACCCCAATAGTCCAAGGTCAAGAGAAAACCCTACCGAAACCTACCGTATATTGATTTCTAGGTCTCTTTTCAAAAGAATTTTACTCTATATCGAAGAATCGTATATTTTGACTACAAATAGAACAACAATGACACGTATAGATTATATAAAATATTATTCACAGCCGCGTCAAAGTCCTGAGGTAGAAGAGAACGTTCCAGAAGCTACAAAGATTACAGAAGACATCATAGCTACGGATCCTGATACGACGGCATTACTCAAGTTTGAAATAAATTGGAATGAAACATTTGCTGTAAAACAGGGTCGAGAAACACCACCTGAGGAATATGTGGGGTATGTGAGAGACATTGCTCTTCTCGAGGATGTACCACGAAGTTTCTTACTATAAATCACATAGTGTTTTAACAGTAGAAAGGTGGGGTTGACAACCAATGGAAAAATTAAAGTCGAAATATTAAATGGAATGAAAATAATTAATTAGCATAGGCACTTTATATGTGCACTTGCTCATCGTTAGATTCTACAATGAAAAAATGTGTAGCTTGTATATAAAAATTAATAAATGTTAGAAACATTCAATTCTCAAGTTAAGCCGCTAAAATTAATTTTAGTTGCGTCGAAATAATAACAGAGTATCCAAATGAAGAGAATACGCGTTCAGCTGTCGGAGTTATTAGAGTTCTGGAACTGGATGGCAGACCTGGTGTCACAATTGATTTTGAAGAATTCGAAATCCTCTACTTGGTCGTCCGTGTTGTTGATCATGAAACTGTGGATGGTGCAGATTATGACGAACGCAAGTTTATTTAAATATTTTTACATGGTGTAAACCCCATTTAACGACAACTCCCTAAACCGCCTAAATCATTTGACTTTAAATGGTTTAGCTTGTTATCCATACTAGCATTACACCCACTCTAAATAACGACATCAATATGTCATTATTAAGCAACAAACAGTACTTTGTAAGTTGCAGAAATTACGGTGTATGTTATTATAATAGTAAAATAAAATTATTTTTTCTTCTCTCCATTTAACAACTCTCAATACCGTAAAATTCCTAAGTGACGTTATATAGAGATTACACATATGACCATACTCAAATTGATGTTAAACTAACCTAACTCGTATTATATGTTAACACTAGATTTACCAGCTTAAATATACCTATTTCTACCAAAACCAAAAAAGTATATATTTGTTACAAATATATATAAAATAATATAAAATTCATAAAACTAATTCTTCTGTTATAAATTAAAGAAGATTAGATGAATTAAAGAAAATGTTACACGCAGTAGGAATTTTAATTTGATCTTGCAAGACCAGTCATTTTGACTGCTCTGGTAAATCTAGTGTTAGAGGTTTTATTCGTGTATTGTTATTATTAAATTTTGTATTCATTTCACATCATAAACTATAACTGGGATTAAGTTCGTCTTTTGCTAGTTTATATTTTAATAACAAACGACGAATTTATAATTTAAAAATATTTAATTTGCAGTTACATTAACAATTAACATTATTGATATGAATGACAATGCTCCAATTTGGGATGAATCTACATTGTTGACTGAATTCAGGGTGCGTTATTAATTTTATTATTGTTATAAACGTTAATAAAAATAAACTAAATAAGTTTCGTCAGTGGAACAGACTGCCTCTTGTGATTAGACAGGCCTCTACTCCAAACAGTTTTAACACTAGAACTAGGTCAATATGACCGGTTTCAAAAATTCTTCACAAGACTTTTATATACAACCCTACTTGTTATTTTTTGTAAACGATTCTATTATTTACAATTCTAAAATCAATTTATTGAATTATATTTAATACTTTGCACGCACAAGTCATCCGGTCATTTTGACCGGTTGGTAAAAATAGGTCATATTGACCGGCTCGTAGTTCTAGTGTTAAAAACAATCTCCATAACCACTTCCTACATAAACAGAAGAACAAGATTCTCTGACAATATAATTATTTATTCTTTTCTATAAAATATCATATTCAACCATAGTCATAGCATGTATTGGGTTCAAACCTCGCCAAAAAAATTAAGATATTAACATTGATAAAATTAAAATAAGACAGGCTTGCGTCATATCTCATTAATCGTCCTAAAGAGCGCTGGTGCAGTGCACTCCCACGAAAATTACAGAAGTAATCTATATTTCTCCATAATACATACTATCCTTACATTACATTTATTCTATTCTACTATGCCTATACAATAGTATATTATATTACCTATATCTACGCCGCTGTAATATAAGTTCTGTAATTTTCGTGGGAGTGCACTGCACCAGCGCTCTTTAGGACGAGCCGCCTCTGATTCCTACACTAAAATAATATGGTTTGGATTCTTTATCACCCCACCACCGTCGATTATCCGATCGCATTCGGTAACTTTAAGTCATTTTATTTTCTTGAAACAAGCTAACTTTTGTTATTTTTGTCCAAGAAAGAATTTATTACTATTATTAAACCAAAACAAAATTTCAGGTTAGAGAAACTTCGGAAAGTGGTTTGGCTATAGGGAGTGTCCTTGCAACCGATAGAGACGGCCCATTATACAATCAAATTAGATATTCCATAACGTAAGTTATTGTGAAGTTTTAAATGTTTAAACTGTATACATTAGTCAAAATTTAATTTTATAGACCACGAAATAACACACCTGAAGGTCTAGTCAGAATAGACCCACTAAATGGGCAAATAACAGTGGATAGAAACGAAGAGATCGACGCGGATGTGCCTCCACGTTGGAGTCTATATTACTATGTTGAAGCTAGTGATCGTTGTGTGCATCCAAACCCTGAGGATTGCCCACCAGATCCTACACACTGGAATACTACAGAAGAGGTATTATAAATAATAATAATAATCTTTATTTCCACAAATACAAAAGCCCTATATACAATATCCTAGGACCGTATTTCTGTAGATAGTGCTCTTCCTTACGTTAATACTAAAAAGTATTTATAAAAATAGTAACAAATGTGTGTGTGTGAGCGTGTTTGCAATAATAATTACAAATACCATCCTATAACATACAATATTTTGTTATAAATGAATATACGTATACATATATATAATTAACAAGATAATATGATTAAGGTAAGCATGCTTTATTTAACAATTTCGGTTTCGGTTTCTGCATAACTCATCCATTTAATTACTATTGTTCTGGTGCAATTACCAACGGTACACAAAAAAAAACTAAATTAATATTATATTCTAAAATTATACATTTGATAATTAATATAATAATAATATTTATATAGTATATAAATGTTACGAATAAATAATTATTTAAATCAAGAATCAGGATCCTTCCAATGTAGGATCCGGCCGAGGCCGGCATAGTGATGACGACTGGAAATACTTGGTTTCCGGTCGTCAACGCTCATGGACCTCCAGTGCAGCTTTACATCAGGCCACTGGAGGTCACATGTCGTGTCCAACAATAAAAAAAAACCTGCAACCACACTCCACCTGATGTTAACCTAGATATAACTGTTAATCTCCCCCCTCCCCCCCCCCCCCTCATTCCTGCTCATCCTCTCCTTCCCATCTTATTCATTTCTATTCCTACACTAAAACAATGTCTTTTAACTTAACTTTTAGTCATTTTATTTTCTTAACCCAAAACCCCTGAAATTAAAACCCGTGCTACAGACAGATGTATGTGTGCAGCAGTCACTTCCATTATAGTGGCTTGAAGAGGCGATCCGTTTTAACCAAATTAGGTGGATCTTTGATATTTTTGCAGATATCAATTCAAATCCTAGACAGAAACAACAGAATCCCCGCGCCTGAATTCACAAAACGCAGAGTAGAAATTTTTGAAGATGTTCCCGAAGGTGAACTAGTTGTCACTGTATCAGCAACGGACTTGGACCGTGATGGTAAAAATTACTTTTAATATAAAAATTCTTAGAGCGATATATAGAGGGATAGAGCGTAATATTTATACTTATTCCATACATTTATCATAAGTTATAGAAAATTAATGTATATTTTTTTGTTCAATTGTTCTTTATTTTTAAAATAACTCTTAAATTACTATTATAATTACGGATAATACTTGTCCGAAAATAGTTTGTTATTATTTAAAAAACGTGATTTAGAAACAATGTAGAGCCCTAAAATGTACCTAAATATTTAATAGCAGGACGATCTAGCAACAAAATAAAAGCAGTCATGTTAAATTATTATAGACCAGTGTTTCCTAACCTTTTTTGTGCCATATCCCACCTTAGCCTTTCTAAAATTCTTAAGCCCCCCTATGTGACCAAACACCTAGTTAATATTTTGGTCTTGTCAAGTGAAATTATACCTAATAATTATTTACCGCAATTATTTAAAATTTTGCTTTTTTCGTTAAATTTGGCACTGGAAAAATAGCATTGCATTTAAATGGCTCAAAGCGAAAGGATGAAAGTTCATTTTCGAATTGTCCCCCTTAACAATCAAATTGCCCCACGTTGGGAAACACTGCTATAGACGTTATGAACACTTTGATAAAGTTATTTTAATTTCAATAAAACTTACATCCAGTTGTACACCACACGTTGAACTACCAAATTAACTTCCTCGCGAATCCACGACTGAGGGATTTCTTTGAGATCGACAGCGCAACTGGAGAGGTCAGGGTCCACTACCCAGGAGACGAAGTCCTTGACAGAGACCGAGGGGAAGATCAACACCAAATGTTTTTCACTATTATAGACAATTTTAATTTTGAAGGAGGTATTTGCTTTTTTATTTACTAAACTACAGGTCGCGAGTGGATATTGAATGGGTCCCAAAATGTTTGTATGGGTTAATAAAACACTCCAATCATATTGGTAACGCTTATATATTTTTGTTTAACTCCAATTAGAACAAATAAGACAACATTAAGTAGTTACGCGACTCGCTACTTGTGAACCTCTGAGCCATTACCAATTTTTATACTTACATTTTTCTAAGGCAGAAATAAAAGAGTCCCAAGATTGGAAATTCTCACTAGAAAAAAAAATTTGAACCATTCGTCGGGCGCCCTCAAAAACTCCTTAGATCGGGCGCGGTGTGCTTGACGGGTTCATTGAAAAAATTGATAATTACATTTTTTCTAATTAAATTTAAAATTAATATATTTTATTGGAATGTTTAGAATTTTATACGAAAGTTATAGAAGAAAAAAAAATTCCCCTTTTAAAAGATTAAATTAACAAAACAAAAACAAAACTTAATGCTAAATAGTGAATAAAATATGGTTCATAGCTAACCTATAATTGCTGTGTCTGTGAGATCGGCCTCACCCGACGCGAGTGAGGGTTAAATTGAATATTTTTATTTCAGACGGCAACAGAAATTCAGCAACAGAGAATGTTGAAGTGACGGTGATACTTCTGGATGTGAATGATAATGCTCCACAAATGCCAGCTCCATCAGAATTAAGCTGGACCATGTGGGAAAACTTAGAAGAGGTACTTTGCTATCTCTAGGCTTATTATTTACTTAACTCTATTCTACATTCTTACATACATCATAGCCTCAAAAAGAAATATGTTATTTTGCATATTTTTTTTATATTTATGAGTTTGGTTAGGTTTGAATTACTCTTTAATGAAATTTTATCCATATAACCTCTTTTTATAGTAAGTAGTCTAGGAGTACACATGTTTTATTTTATTTATTTACTTTTAGCAATTAAGCTCCAATAGAGTGCTTTTACTCGTCAATACAAATATAAATATAAATAAATTTATTAATTATCAATTTCATTTAGCTGCTGCGTACTAGCATTGTCCATTTACATACTTGTTATGGCTTGGTATCATCCCTTCCTTTTGATTCCTACCCTCTTCATTTCCTCTCATAATTAAAATATTCGCGGGCCCGCTACGTCATCCACCGAGCATGCGACGCTAGTGCCCTCTACTGACATGACTAGTGACAGTCAGTCTGCCGTCCACCGCCGACGCGTGTTGTCGCCCTTGCTTGTGGCAACGTGATAAAAAACCCTGTGTTGAACTGGATTGCCGGCCACGCGAATGTGAGTACACCCGTCTTTCCTATACTTTGTCCTTGTGTTTCTCCAAGCTTGATTTAGCAGGTTTAGGTATCACCTGGCTTGGATGCTGGCCTGAGTAAATGCAATTACAAACGGCACAAAACTCAAAGCTGCAATTCACAATCTAGATCTTGTATACACACTACCCCAAACAACACGATACAATACTAATGTCATAATAATATATAATAAATCTACTATGATGTAGAAGAATAGCTGCTGTATAGGGGGCATTGTCATCCTATTGTATATCTAATGCCCATATCCGATATATAAATGAATGCACTACTTCCAGCTGATCTCAAAACTTTACAGGTGTTACATTTAAGAGTGGTGGCATTACTCCGGAGCTTTATTTAAAACTATTTTATCTCTACTCCAGGGTCACATTTTAAATAATGAGATATACGCGCCAGACATCGACGAGCCGGGTACAGATAACTCCAGAGTTGGCTATAAAATCCTGGCTCTTACTCTTCAGGACGATAAAACAATTGAGGTTCCAGACTTATTTACTATCGTTCATGATAATTATAAAACTGGAAATTTGGTGACTCTGATGCCTTTGCGAGGCTATTGGGGGACCTATGATATTTGGATTGAGGTATGTCCAATTTTTTCTTTAAAACTTTTACTTTATTAACTCCTTTAGCATTAATAATTTTTTTAGATCATTTTAAGCCACATAATTTATTTTGGGACTTAAAAAAAGTTATTAGTAGTCTCTACTACCCGGTTAATTTATTGTAAACAATTTTCAGGCATACGACCATGGTGTTCCTAGAATGAGTGACAACGAAACTTATAGATTAGTTATCGAGCCTTACAATTTCATGGCGCCCGAGTTTGTTTTCCCAATCGATGGCACTACAGTTCGATTGGCACGGGTAAATATCGATAATATTAATTTCTTTGCTACCCCTTTGACATATACTAAACTCATTATTTGTCATTTAATATGTATCTACTTCTTCTTCTTCTTCTTTTATTAATGGCTTCAGATATCTATTAAAGACAATTCTGCCAATGTCGAGTATTCGAGCAGCAGCCCAATAAGAAATTATAAAATTTTAAAAAACCACCACTATTTTTTTTAAATTACCACGAAGGCGATATAGCTTAATTTTTTTTTTAATTCAACAGATTTTTGTAAAACAGTTAGTTAAATGATGGGTTCCACGAGACAGACGTGTGGGACCATTGAAAAACATACTGTTATTTTAATTTAATAATAAATAAATGAATAAAAAATAAAATTTTATTTTAATATAGTTATGTACTTTTTTTAAATTATAAATTGTCTATTTTCAGGAACGTGCTAGTGTAAATTTACCCTTAATTTTAGTAAATGGTGATACTTTGCCCACCATTGAAGCTGTAGATAATGATGGATTGGACGCAGGCATAGTGGACCTCCAAATCCATGGAAACGGTAAGAATAAGGGAATGCAGAAGGAAAACAAACCACCAAAAACAAAAAAATTGAAGTTTGACATTTGTTTTGACGTTTAATTAAAGACAAAGGGTGTGGTACCTATGCAGCTTATAATTGAGTAAATAATCCTTATTAGATTTTCGACTGATTGAACTGAAATTAAAAATTGACAGATATGTGGTTAATAACTGGAGCAAGTTTTCAATTATGACCCACGACAAGAATGGTGATAACTACTTAACACACGTTAAACAAAAGTAAAGCCACACAAACTAAACCTAATTAATAATAATACTTCTTAACGCGAGCGAAGCCGCTGGCAAAAGCTAGTTTAATAATATTTCACCATTATTTTATTTTATTTGGAAAACTTGCATCAAATTACACATGTTAAATAGATAAAAATTAGGAAAAAAAACTTATAATAGTTATTTTTCACACTATATAAAGTGGCAAGGAGTAACTGTTCTATTTATTAATTTAATCTTAAATAAAGATTAGGGTGTCCCAAGCTATAAGGGCAAAATTTTTTTTTGCGAAATTGGATACGCATACCCTCTAATTTTTTTCCAATTGACCTTAATAACTGAAATATTAAATATTATCGCAATCGCATAATGATAACCCGTGCCGACTTGATGTCAAAGTTTGAAATAAAAGTTAGTATGGAATCCATACAGAAGATTATAGAACTTTCTGCTTATTTGATAAATAAAACCATGTTTAATGTGTGTCTTATATTTATTTAACATTAATCATTAAAAGGACATATTAATTAAATTTACTTTTCAATTATTTTTTTTTGTTACAGTCAGAATATACCTGTCTGTGCACTTGTACACAACGTAGTAAAAATTGCTTTTGTTCCTCTTCAATGGTGATCAAGCCATGAAAGTCTTGCATTAACTTAACCGTCCTTTCAGCTGTATTGTTAACGGCTCTAAGTGATAGTAGCTTAGTTTTAGCGTCTTGAAATAAAGAATTGTGTGGTCATAAAGTTGGACACCCTTGGAGGAAACTGTCATCAATTTTAAATCGATTGAACAAAAACTTGCTTTTGATTGACACAAAGTCGTCGATGCTTTTCTTCTGTAATAAAATAAGACAAAGTTATTATTTGTGAGACTGACCGTAAAGTGATCCACAAAGTTCTTCTTTCGATGATATGTAATGTTTACTGTAGGCAGATGGGGTTGCTTTGGTTAAGTTAGTGACCTCTTTC